>JAJOOE010003653.1:0-74231 GCA_036250405.1 Solanum raphanifolium
AGAATTTGAGATTTTTGTTCTTTGAAACACTTTTGAAACCCTTTTGATTGGACTCCTTGAAAGAAAGATTGATCAAGGATCAAGGGTCACCATACCTTAATATTGAAAAAGCCCACGAAAATCGATGAAAGAAGCCTCCAATTTGAAACCCTAGTTCTTCCTTGAACTTGAGAGAAATATTTGAGAGAGGGAATGATTTTGGAAATTCTAAGAGGAGTGACTTAGTTGAAAGGAATTGGGTCATAAAAAGGTCTTATAGTTGCTAGGAAAGGAAAAGAATAGCATAGGGTCAATTTTGGAAAAGTACTAAGGATCCATAAAGTCTTGACTTAAAAATTGTGCCCCTTCCCGTCTTAGTTAGCCCTTTGTTGCAGCCTGACAGTGCTTCATATTTCGGGCATAACTTTTTACTCCAAGGTCGGAATTGGGTAAACTCGGTGGCGTTGGAAAGAGGACTCAGAGACCTTTAATTGGATAGGTAAAGGTCCACCTAATTCATTTTGAGCTAAAAGATATGACCATTTAAAGTTGATCCTTACAACTCACTAGTTCAAATGCCTAGTTTCCGGACGTCACGGTCATTTCTCATCACTTCATCAAGTTCCCAACTCCAAACTCACATGTGAGGCTCTAGTTTCACTAGTTCATTTTTAGGGTCATTACAGTGTCACATATGAAAGGGGTGATGAGATTTGACAAGAAAGGGAAACTCAGTCATAGGTATGTAGGCCCTTACAAGATATTGAAAAGAGTTGGTAAAGTGGCTTATGAGTTAGAGTTGCCACCAGAACTAGCAGCAGTGCATCTGGTTTCATATTTCGTTGTTGAATAAGTGTGTGGGCGATCCAGCATCTATTGTACCTTTAGAAAGCATGGCTGTGAAGGACTGTCTCACTTATGAAGAGGTACCAGTTGAATACTTGATCATCAGGTTCAAAGGTTGAGAAACAAAGAAGTCGCTTCAGTCACGGTGTTGTGGAGGAGTTAGTCTGTAGAGGGAGCTACTTGGGAAGCAGAAGTAGCCATGAAGGCCAAGTATCCTCATCTCTTTCCTTCCCATTCCATTTCAGCTGAGGTAATAGTTCCTCTTCAGTTTTTTAGTCTTTCATGCGCAGTTTCAGTTTTAGAATCATGTTCCTTCAGTTTGTACTTGAATTTTCAGCATATTTGCATGTTCTTGGAACTTAGCTCAGTCAAAAATCAGTTTCCAGTGTTCAGTGGTAAGGGATTGCAGCTCTCTCCCTTTATTTCAGCTAGTTTAGTCTTCATTCGAGGACGAATGTTCCCAAGGGGGAGATAATGTAACACCCTGTATCTTAGAAAACCAAAAATGCAGATTTCAGAAGTTGCAGGTGCAACCCACGGTTGCCACCCACGGACCGTATGGTGACTCACGACCCGTGCTGGTGGTCCGTGGATGGCCACTTGTGACCCTTCCCCCAGAAGCCTCATAAAATTGGCTAAGGGTAGACCCACGCCAGGACCTACGGATAGTAGGTCAGACCACAATCCGTGGTCCAGGGCCGTAGGTCAGATCCCCAGTTTCAGCTCCCAGTCACCGAACGACGGTTGACCAATATGGACCGTCGGTCCAACCACGGTCCATCGATCCCGTCCATTAGTGTCCCCCGATAACAGTTAAGTCAGGGGTCATTTGGTCATTTCCTTATGCGTTGGACCCATAAAATACGTCATTTAACCCCTAAACTACGTAGTTTTGGTCAGTTTTAGCCTAGTAACTTAATTAGAATCTACCCTAAGGAAATCATTCACCAAAAACTTAAAAAAATTAGAACGCAGAAGGAGAAAGAGTCGACCAAACCCTAGTCCAAGAACGTAGCAAGTTTTCATCAGTTTCAGCCTGGAAATCGGAAGATCTCTCCGTGGAATTATTCACCAAGTATGTGCGATTTCACTAGTGGGTTCTTTTCGCCCATTAGGTCCCTAGAATTCAGTCAGATTCTTGATTCCATTAATATTATCTAGACCTAGGGTTTCTAGAATTTCAGCAGATCATTACAAATTAGTTACTTTAATATTCCTAATCAGATTATCATGATTTTAGTATGGTTTGGTATAAATTCCTTCATAAATTTAGAACCCTAGCTATGTAGTTCTTTTAGCTCATGAATTGCACATATTAGGTCAGTTTATTCAGTTATACATTCTCCAGTTATGAATGTTTCATTATCAGTACATAAATGTTGCATTTTCAGTTAGCATGTCAGCATTTTGAGCTATCCAATATTACATCATTTCAGTTATAAATTGCTATATTACATAATCAATTGGGAGAAGCTTATTATCGAGTGGACTAGGGTCAGTCACCCTCAAGTCACAGAACTACGTGCCCCATAGGTTGTAAGTCCCCTCTGTGGGCATCATTTTAGTGATCACGCCAACATGCCTTTATACCTCTGGCCGGGTATATTGGGTCCTCTCGATGGGGCGTATACATCGGACTCCACACTTAGCTCATGTGGTTTTATGTCGATTATTAATAGCTCCCTTAAAGTTAGATTCTAGTGCTTTGACCATGTCATGAGTTGTAGTTCAGATTTCAATTTCAGCATGTTATAAATGTGGTCATTGCATTTAGTTATTTCATGTTCAGTATTCTCAGTTAGTATCATGCTTATCTCATATCATTGCTAAGATATTATGCTTTGGTTCAGTTATGTTATTGTTCAGCTTTAATCTATCCTGCATGCTCAGTACCTTTCATGTACTGACGCATACTCTGCGCTACATCTTCTCGTGATGTAGGTTCAGGTTCTCAGCTTCCAGATCACACATATATCGATTTCCGATCTTCAGTTCAGCAACATCAGTGGTGAGTCCTTATTCTTCGAGGATGAGTGACATGATTATCTTTCTTTACTTTTAGCTTTTGTTTTTCAGTTTTGGTAGATTTAGCTGTGGCATGTCCCATCACTTCTAGTCAGTTTAGAGGCTTATTTCAGACATAGTTAGATTCAACTATAATATTAGAGTTTGACTTTTCCGTTTTTGTTTAAACTCTCAGTGTTCATTTATTCAGATAGTATATGGGTATTCCCCATCATTTCAGATTATTCATATGATTTATCTTCCGCACAGTATTTATTGATTCAGTTGCTTTAGTATGCTTATGATATGCCAACAGGGTTAGCTTGGGGTCACTCGTGATCCTAGGTCTCGTGTCCGCGTCTAGTTGGTAGCCTCAGGGCGTGACAAATAGAGTAGAGTTTGCAATATGTATTAGAAATGTACTGTTCGTGAATAAAACTTTTATTATATGTGTCTTATAAATTATTTTGATTTGTATCACTAAGAAAATGAGTGACAATTGCAATACGTATTATAAATGTTTTCTCATGAATAAAACTTATATTATATATGTCTTATAAATTATTTTGATTTATCACTAAGAAAATGAGTGACAATAGCAATATGTATTAAAAATGTACTGTGCATGTCTTATAAATGTATTATTAGTGTGTTACATAAATTATTCTTGTTGGTATCATTAAGAAAGAAGTGAAGTGTGCAATATCTATTACTTATAAATTTACTATTCATGAATAAAACATGTATTCTATATATCTTATAAATTATTTTGATTTGTATCACTAAGAAAAAAAGCGGTGTTTGCAATATGTATTACAAATGTATCGTGCATATATTATATTATAAATGTATTACAAGTGTGTTACATAAATAATTTTGGTTGATATCACTAAAAAAGAAGTGAAGTTTGCAATATGTATTATAAATGTATTGTTCATGATTTTAATACAATTATGAAACATATCTAATACAACTTTAATACAATTGCAACACAGTTCTATAAGCTTCACCTTTTTCGAGCTTCAATCTAATATTTCTCCTAAAATCAATGATAAACCAAACCCTCTTAAAATTGTGTTATAAACTCCAAACGCCATTTACAAATATTTGTAGGAACAACCTATCCAAATTAATTACAAATTTGTAAAATTCAAATAATTAATTCAAAATTTAAAGCTTTATAATGACCATCAACGGTGAACTCGTGTTGCTGTAATTTTAGAAATTTGAAATTTCTGCTTGAGAACCTAATTTTGTACAAATTTTTGGTCTTTCTGTTTCTCTTCTCATCGTTTTTTGGATAAAAATCGTGAAATATAGGCAAAAACTTATTTGCAGATAGTTCTTTAAATAAAAAATTCAAAGAAAAAGAAGAATAAAAAGAAGAAGAGGAGGAGGAAGAGAAAGAATGGCAAAGAAAGAGACGAGAAGAAGAAGAATAAAAAGAAGAAAAGAGGAGGAAGAGAAAAAAGGGAGAGAAAGAGGCGAAGATAAACTATACAACTTTTTTAATTAAAAAAAAGTTATATTTAGTTAGAAAAATTATATTGATATAGATAGTAAATATTTTTTGAATGTAGCATATTTATGTGATTTACCCCTATATTTTGATAGGTTTTGGTCCACATAACTCTTTATATTCTAAGATATATGGTCGTTTAAAGTTGACCCAAGTAAAATCTTACATCAAAACTTAATTGGTATGGAAACTTTCAACTCAACTTTGTGCTAGATTTTTTTAGTGACTTTAATTAATATCCAACATCATTCCCACACTAAAGAAGTTACCTTTACATATATGATAAATTTAAGAATAGCCCGATAAGACCTTATATGCAAATAAAGAATAGTTCGGGCTTTGACTTAGAAATTTTTGGGGTGTTACAATATCTCCCCCTAGGGATCATTCGTCCTCAAATGACGGTTAAACTGTGCATGGAAGGGAAATGAGTTACTCTTACTATCTTTTGACTTTTTAACTTGCCTACTAACATAGGTGGAGTTGATTCATACTAAGAGTTTGGAAGTCTCTATAGCACATAAGTTGCGAACGATATGAGTTTGAACATAGACACGCTCTATCTGAAGCTATTTGACATAAATCAAGGATATCTTGGCACGAAGTAAGAATATGAATAATATGCCTCGAGTGATATGACTGATAGCTTTTAAGAATAGCAACGATTCTCAACTATGCTCTCATTTCTAATAACTACACTTCATTAGCTGCATCTTAAAACTCCCACTAGAGCATATGACTACTCTTAAAAATGTCTAAGTCAAATCACTTGCTAAGCCTAATCTCTAATTCACAAGGTGCTAAACATGAGATGGTTATGCTTATCTAAACCATAAGAATTAGGTTCTATACCTCTATAGGGAATCTCATCCCAATAATACTTCTCCCTATAACTACATTCAACCAACCTTGAGCCCATATCAAGAAACACCTAATGCATCATGAATTTGTCCATATGTTAACAACACCACATTCAAGCTTAGAACCCTAACCACTCAATGGACTCCTACTAACCAACTTTTTAAGAATTTCTTATTCTCTCATCATCTCTACCAACTGAAATTTCATCCATTATTACCAAAAACTGATTTATTACTCATCGTAAAACCTTATCTCCTTTTTCCTCCACATTTATAACCTTAGATGGAATAAATACACAAACACTATCACAATAAGAAAATAACAATCTTATTCTCTTAATCACACCACTTCTATAAAAAAACACCACTCTCAACTAAAAAGGATCACTGAGAGAGCTTTAGGGTGAAAGATCATAAGCATGGTTCATTCGATATATCTGATATAAGAATATGCATGGCATAAAATTATGTTGCTAGTCATTGATAGTAAATCATGAATTTGTGACACTGAACATACTGTGAGACATAATTTCTTATATGAATAGGTTCATAGAATGAGACTGATATCCATAACTTTATGGATTAAGCTTGAGATTAATGGGCTAAAGTCTTTGCCCATCATTCTAGAAACTGAACATCGATGTGAATCTCTCTAAAGTGTATGAAGAATAGGTCATGACCACAATTCTGATATAAAAACATCATCATGATGTTGTAATGACCGAACTTTTAGGAATACGTTAGAGTATGAATGGATTGATGTACCTCCTTAACTCATCTAGAAGACATAACTATCTCATTCTCAACACTTGACTTGAATTCTCATTTTATTATCTCCCCTTAGGTTTGAAGCTGACGTTTTAAAACTATGGATCTATTCCATCATCTCTAAACTAGTCTACATTTTCATTACTCCAATACTCAAGAAAGACTTGCCTCATGGCTATTGAACTCCCCATATGCAGGTACTAAGATTTCTTCTAAGACCTCTTTCTAAGATGCTTCTCTTAACCTCTTCTCATTAGCATATAAGGTCGCTTTATCAAATTTTTAAAGAAAAATAATGCTTACATCAGCTTATTACATATTGATAGCTCAAATATACTATCTAGGCACACATGAAAACTCATAAACTTAATTAGAACCTCATCTGACTACATACGATCTCGGGTACACCTCTTAAAACTCTTGTTAATCTAGTGACTTAGTCATACTTCATTTCTCTCATCTAAAAGTCAGAATCTCACTGTTGTACCACTCATATTCATTGCGGCTAACATCTTAATTCCTCACATACTCTATGTCAAGTCTACCAGATAAAATCTCAAAACTAACATTATCACCCTCATGTTGCCATCCTTTTGACCACGACACTCATCTCAAATTCAAGCCTAGTATCTATTACTAAACATAAATATCAATATAATTGCTCACATACTATACTAATTTATTACTAATAGATAAAATTAAGAAATACTTGCCCACTAAGTTTTCATGACAACTAGTCAGTCTCTATGTTCATTCTACCTATTTACAGGTTACCGACAATCCCTTTCACAACTTAAGTACTATTTACCCACTTACTATACATCATTACTTAATTAGTTCTATAATCCTCTAAATACCATAGGGATCTCCTTTTAAAAATCATAAGCCTAGATTAAATTTATCATATCATCAATACTCAGCTCTTCTATTCAACTCTTATAGTTGGCCGATACTAATGCATTGACACCTCATCATAAACTTCTTTCTAGTTAAAGTATACTCTAACTTGTCCTTACTAGTAACTATTACTCTACCAGCTTCTATCATGAAATCTTCACAGACTCATTACTTCTTAGTCTACCCATAAGGAAAAACTCATCATTAATAACTTACTGGGTGCATGACTACCATAACATAATTTGCCTCATCACTATCTCCATTTATTAGATTTCTGAACTTCTTTATGCATTCTTCTAACTTTGGGCACTTTTTACTACTACTGCTTATAACCTCATAACTCATACTATCTTTTCGGGTGCAATTACTACCCAAGCTCTAAAACAGGCTTCCTCACAAGGGTCTCAACTGAAACAAGGTTTAGAGAAAAGAGTCTGGAAATACATCTCGCTCTTAGCTCGAACGCATGATTCAAATGAATAAGAGTGCATTCTTTCGAATATGAACACTTAAGCTCACTCACGGGCTTCTCTCAAGCCCCTATGAAGTCTCATGACTTTCTCAAGATTTTTGGTAAGACCAACTCATTTATAAGGATCTGGTTTTTCTTTTCAATTACCTTAAGTATGAGGTGTAACCGAATAAATTTGAGAAATGCACGAGTTTCAATAAGTTCCTTATAAATCGGTTCTGTTGTACGATTTAGAAAATAAAAGAAAGGAAACTTTTCTTAAATGTCTGTAGTCCCTTATTTATAGAAGTTGGGCCGTCACAACCATAAATACGATTCTACTAAAATGACTTCATAAACACTCTAGGACACTTGAACTATGTGCTCTGATACCAAGTTTGTCACGACCCGAGCCTACACCCTAGACGTGACCGGCACTCGAGAATCATTGATGGTCCACAAGCGAACCCTCATCCTGACTTACTATAAGCGAAAGAATAACTCCAGCATACATAAGTATCAAATTGAAAGAAACATTTAAAAACAATTTACATAATCTCAAAATTTTGCTGAATATACTGAGTATGAAACATAAGTTTAAATAGAACATATGAAATCTGAAAGACTTTAAAAAATTGTTTATGTATGAATCCTCTACTGTATATAGACGAGTGTCAGAAAAAGACCCACGACTACTCAAAATGTTACTATACCAACAACTCATAAAACTGGAGTCCTCTGGAAGCAAGTAGGTCTTACTCAAAAGCTGATGAGCAAATGAAAGTGATCTCAACGGGCTCTTGTTGAGGATCCTAAGAACATGTATCTCCATCATTAAAAGATGCAGGTCAAATAACATCAGTACATTAAATGTATGAGTATGTAATATGGCTGAATAAATAAATAATTGAATTGAATGACTGAAAGCAACCTAACTGAATCAATGAATGAACATGAAGTGTAAACCATTTAAACTTTACAATAAGATATGCAATAAAAAGCAATATAAAAATAATATACTTTACTTTTTTGGGAGTTTCTCTAATAGACAACCATTACCATGAGCCTGACAATGATACAATATTTCGCCTCACGTTGGTAGGGTCATCCTATACTTTGTCGGGGTATAGGATGATATCGTGACTATGGATCCATCTAATTTGCCTTCTTACAGGCAGTGAGGAGTCTCATACAGAATCAATGCTATCCTATCCTACGCTTGCTACGCAATTTTATGGGACTTCCGAATTATAAAAGACTCTAACCTAATTCGTTGCTTGATACTACTCCCAATCATATATACTCATGCTCAATGTTTAAAATATACTCTTTCTCTAGTTTGATATAATTGCTCAAACTATCCTCTTAAAAGAAGTAATTGCACTTAAAATATCTTTGAACTCATAACTCATTTAGAAATCAAAGTTTCTTGTTTACCAATGTAAAAGCTGATACCTTTGGGAATACTTAGTTCCCTATACTCTTACTCAATTCATATTTGAAAACTCTTTCTCAAAAATATATCAAAATCATATTGTGATATGATCATTGATGACTAAAGAAGTCATACATCATAAACATTGATGACATAACTAAATACCATATTGCTTAGACATTGATGTCATACTCAATTGTCATACTGATCATGTTTTAGAAACTCTTTCTCAAAACTCATTTTTACTTCCTCAAAAACTTAGTTCAAAACTCAAGTGTTGTCTTTAAAAAGCTTCCCAAGATTTATAACTCATTCATAGGGTTCATACGAAATTATGAACATGAACGACTCAACTCAGGGATCTTAATAGCAATATGAAAACTCAGTACTCAGAACTCAACGATACTACCATCTAAAAAATACTCAATTCATAGGGTTCATGCTGAAATATAGACATGAACGAATCAACCCAAGAATCTTAATGCATAACATATAGCAATTCAATAATTAGGAATAGAATTTTAAAAAGAAACAGAAACTCAAGAACTCAAAATCAACTTATCTCAAGAATACTCAAATATAGGAATAGAATCCTAGATTACTCTTTTACTAATTTAAAAGTAGATGTAGGGCGTGCGGATGAACTAGTCCAACACTATGATAGCCTTACATACCTGAAAGAACAAGATTCTTGAAGAATCTTGAAAAAGATCTTTAATAGAAGCCGTGAAACCCTAGGTTGAAGGAGAACAATCAAGAAAATCTTTCTTGAGATTCTTGAATTAGTTTCTTGAAATCTCTTTCGCCAAGAATTATGATTTTCATTAGTGTTTCATAATTGCATGGAGCAATTTGAGTTGGAAAGAACGAAATTCTTGGAGAAAAATTTATCTTGAAGAAGAATCTTGAATGGAGTCTTCTACTTTGATTTTTCCTTAGGGTTTTGCCTAAGAGTTTTGAGAGAGAAGAGAAGGAGGAATTAAGAGATGAAAATCTAATTGTTTTAAGCCATTAATTAGTCAAGAAATTCGTTTAGGGTTTGCTTAGAGGTAAAAAGACAATAATGACCTTTTTAAATGATTTCCCGTCAGCTAATTCGTCACTACACTATACCAGGTTATTAAAATGGTCATAACTTTTTACTCAAAACTCGTATTGACGCGAAATTGGTGGCGTTGGAAAGAAGATTTAAATACCTTTAATTTGATAGTTTATGGACCACATAATTCTTTATATTCTAAGAGTTATGGTCGTTTAAAGTTGAACCAAGTTAAATCTTACATCAAAACTTAATTGGTAAAACAACTTTCAACTCAACTTTGTGCTAGGAGTTTTAGTGATCTTAATTGATATCCAAAATCATTCCCACACTAAAGAATTTACCTTTACATATACAAGCAATATAAGAATTAGCCGATAAGACCTTATATGCAAATAAAGAATAGTTTGGGCCTTAGCTTAGAAATTTTCGGGTTGTTAGTGTCTATTAAAGGATAATATGAAAAATGAATAAAAATAATAAATGAGAAAAGAATAAAAGAGAAAATAAAAATAATAAATTAGAAAAGAACAAAAGTAATTATTTATTATCTTAAAAAGGTAAAAATATTGAAAGAGAGAAAAATATAAAAAGAAGATAAACTAACCAAAAAAATAAGAACAAAGAAATAATAAAAATATTACCAAATGCTATCTCTAATAAATGATAATATGAAAAAAGAGAAAATAAAAATAATCAATGAGAAAGAAAAAAAGTAATTTATTTTCTTTTCTTAAAAAGGATAGAATCAAGGAAAAAAATTAAAAAAAAAGATAAAATAATAAAAAAAAGTAGAAATAATAAAATAAATATCAAATGGTATCTCTAATAAAGGATAAAATAAAAAAAGAATAAAAATAATAAAAGAGAAAAGAATAAAAAAGAAAAGAAAAAATAATAAATGAGAAAAATATAAAAGAGAAAATAAAAATAATAATGGAGAAAGAACAAACATAAATAATGATAGGACAAAAAGAATAAATGAGAAAAAAGAATGGGGGTATGGACTCTAAATTTTTTTGGGAGAATGGGTATTTCTGAATTACTTTAGATTTGGGATATGAACATGTAATTATTTTGGATTTTATGGCCCATTTATGTAGTTTTCACAAATTTTTTTGGGAAAAAGAACAGATATACCCCGAACTATCGAAAATGGTATACATATACTCATTGTTATGATATTGAGACACTAGAGTCCTTGTCGTTCAAAAAGTGGAGCACTTGTATCGTTTACATTAACGGACATATATGTGTCCTCATCCTGTGCATCTACCCAGTTCTTCGCTTAATTTTAACCAACAAAGAAAGACCACCCAAATTAAAAAGACCTTCCCAATAATTATCATACTCACCCACTCACTAATACCCTAATAATGTATCCAAATCAAAACACCCCTAAATTCTCTCTACTCACTTGCGAAAGACAAAAAACTCCAAATCCTAGATTGTCGGTGTTCTTCTTCGATATTTGCTTCTTTGATTATGTACGATCAGCATGACCTTGTGGGAAATAAAAAACCAAAGAGTTCATCGAAGGAATTCACACCATACTTCTTGCACAGGCATGCCAAGAGAGTCCAAACACTTCTCTTCCGCCAACTCCATTTCACTACTCGAACAACTGCAAATGACAATTTTACAATACCAAAATAAAAAGTTTAAAAAAAAATTCAAGCAAAATAAGATAGATTATAGAAACAGTGCTGCAATAACTTACACAATTCTATGTTCAATTAAATTGAAGTACCAAAAGCCTATAGACAAATAGCTTAAAAACACACCTACATGATGATTTCATAAGTAAAATGGACTGTAGTTTTCGAAGGACACAAAATCTTTACATAAAAGAATCTTTTTATCATCGTTATATCAGCACCATCGAAGTAGCTTATCAAATTTGAATGAGAAATGGAGAAGATTTTGGGGGTGTTTTGGTTTGGGCATATTATTAGGGTGTTAGTGAGTGACTGTGTTATCTCATTATTTGGCTGAGTCTTTTTTAATTCGGGTGGTCTTTCTTTGTCGGTTAAAATTAAATGAATAATTGGGTAGATGCACAGAATGAGGACACATGTCCGTCTATTAATGTGAATGATACAAGTGCTCCACTTTTTGGATGGCAAGGACTCTGGTGTCGCAATAGTATAACAAAGAGTATACATATACCATTTCTGATAGTTCAGGGGCATATTTGTCATTTTTACCTTTTTTTTATGTGGCTTCTTCATTTATAAAAAGGAAAAAATCACCTAGTTCTATATTAAAAAAATAATTATCATCTATAGTAATTAGAAAAATATTCTGAAGTAGAGCAATATTTTTTATTAGGGTTTAAACTTTGTTTTCTCTCCCTCCTTTCTTATGCTCTCTCTCTCTCTCTCTCTCTAAATCATTTTTTCTTTCACATTCATTTTTTTTTTTACAATTTTCACCTAAAGATTTCCGTCCATTGCTTATCAAATGGATTGTTGCATTCTTTTAGTAGGGTTATTAATTTTTAATTATAGGAGAATTTTGAATAAAACTCGAAAGTTTTTATTTTTGAAAAAAAGGTCGTGGGGGTAGCTCACATTTACCCTTTATTTCTCCGAACTATTCAAAGTAGCTCACATTTACCTTTTATTTATTTTTGGGATCAAAGTTACCCTTGCCATCAGGGGTGAATCTATTCATAGTCGTGGGGGGTGCCATGCCACTCAATGATCTCGGTTGAAATTCTATTTGTATATGTATATATGTACATGATATTATATAAATATTAAACTTGCCACCCAAAACATAAATGAGACGTATGGTGCCACTGGTGGCAGGTCAACTTGTTGTTTTCAAAGACGCGAGTTCGTTTCCGCATGAAGTGCATTTTGTGTTATCCATTTATGCAACATTTTTTATTTTGCAAAAACGGATTCCTGATAAGGATTCGAAACCACATATATCACTGCAATTAGAAATCACTTTATCCATTAAGTCATGGCCACTACATGATATTTATGTGTTTTACTATATTATGTAATGCACATATGTTAACATATTGTAAAACTTTTAATTTTTATTTGGTTGACTTTTTTTTCCTTTTCTATTTTAAGCATAAAATATTACTCTTTTCATCTCAATTTATGTGACACACTTTCTTTTTTAGACTACCACAATTCCACAAAAGAATGCTACTTTTGTTTATTAGAAACAATTTTAGTTTGTAATTCTCCTTTTGCCCTTAATGAGATAATTTATAGTCACACAAATGATTTTATTTTAAACCTTCTCCTCCAAAATTATCTTCTCTTTTTGTAAAGATTTTGGAAATACGATGCCAAATTTTTCTTACTCTTTGTTCTATTATCTAAATTATTTCATTGTATATAAAAAAAAATAGTTTAGACTATGATAATTTAAATCTTATCGAGAATATAAATTTAGAAAATAAAATATATATTTGCATTAAAGAACGACCTTGAAATCTCATATGATTTCGTTGGTCTTTCGAGATTTTTATTGTTGTGAGTCAAAATTTTAACACAAGACTTCGTTACTGAAATTATGTATGAGAAAATTTTTTAGCCACTTTTTATTAAGCATGTTACATAGCGTAAATTATTAATAAATATAAATAATTATGTCATTAAGTGTATTTAGAATATGAAAATTCACCGAGTGCAATTATAGAGGATATTATTGAAATTTTTTCTTTGCACCAAGTTGTCATTATTATTTATTGTTTGACTCATTTGTTTTTATAAACTCAAAAGATGAATAATCGAACCGAAGTCTGAAGTTCATATTTACAAGGTAAGAAATATGTTAAATATTTTATTAATTTAATGAACACATTTATCTAAAAGGCGATATGACACCCATAATGTAACAGCTCAGACTTGAAAAAGAAGGAAAATAAAATTTTGGGTTGCAAGCTGTGTCTACGGGTCCCATCTACGGACCGTAGACATTTCTACGAGCCGTAGATGGCAACTGTAGGAAGAGGGAAACTATTTTTCTAAAATCAAGTTCCATTACCCTTTTACGGTTCACCAGGACGATATGTCATTCTATGTATGAGTCGTAGATAGGTCTCGCAGGTGAGTCCCAGACTTAGTGAAATTCTGAGGGTGAAAGTTGGGTTCTACGGACTGTAGGAAAACCTATGAGCCGTAGAAACGTTCCGTCAAAAGATGGGTGAAATTATGGTCCTAGTACTTAGTCTACAGTTGACCAGTATGGACCGTAGAAAGTCCATTGGTCCATAGGTCTGAACTGTAGGTCAAGTACGACAGTTATTTTAAAGGGCTTTTGGGTCTTTTTCCTAATCGTTTTAAATAAAAACTATGTCGTTTTGCCTTCTACCCTAACCCCTATATAAAGTTTTTAATCCCCAAATTACCCATTTTCAATTCATTCTCCTAAATCCTCTAAGACTTACCAAAATCATCCTCCTAAATTCTCTCATAGCTAAGGAAGAAGAAGAACAAGAGCTAAGATTCCATTCAAGTCTTCAATCCTACATTATTCTTGGGCTTAAGGGATCAAGTTATGTGGGTATTCACCCATAGAGTCCTTTCCTCCATGGAGTCCCCAAGGTTTCCAATTTCTCCCTTCAACTTCAATTGATTCAAGTTAGGGGTTTAGTTCAATTTCATGGGTTTAATTCATTTATGATTTATTGTTGTTGATTAAGCCTTCTAATGCATGATTCTATGTCAATAAATGGTATTTAGTTGAAATTTTGTTGACCCAAGCTTAAATCATGATTTTCAACTATAAACCTATGATAAACTCATGAACCTATGAATTATGAAATTATGAAGATATGTATGTTTTTATGAAGTTGTTATAAATGATTTAAGAATACTTTGGAAGGATAATATTAATACTGTTGTAAATGATTTTCTCACATGTTATTATGATCATGACTGTGAAAGATATTTCTCACATACGTATTCACATTGATGAAAAGTTTTCTCATATATGTTGAATTATGTTTAAAGAGCTATTCTACGTTTTGATCTTGAAAGATGTGGATTGGTATTGATCATTACCTTGCCTATGCTAAATTGATAATTGACATTTATCTATTCCGTTGGGATTTAGACTTAGCACCGAGATGTCTATGAGGTGGAGGCTCAAATAGGGTAGTCTCTAGTAGCAACCTCTAGTCCCTAACTACGTGCCCCCGTAGGATTATCTTAAATGATCTAGCTAGTGGATCCACTTTAGCAAAATATGATATGCAAGAATTATACCTTGACAAGTAGATTCTTCTTCTTTCGGTATGAGAGATGTATTGGATTCCATGATATAGCTCTCATGATGTTATTGTCGGTTAAAACTAAAATCCCACAAAATCACTATGTTTTCTTCAAAGCTTGTCTTATGTCATTTATTTAAATGCTTTGAATATATCTATGATTTTCATGTTTTACTTCCTCGTGTTTAAAATGTCTAAATATTAAATATTGATCATGTCTACATGCTTTAAATCATTATGTTATCATATCCATGTCTATGCATATTGTCTCATACTTAGTACATTTCATGTACTAATGTATATTTGTGTCTACATTATCTCATGATTGTAGGGTCTGACGCTCCTACCTCGCACACTCGTGGCTAGAGATCTTTTGGGTGCTTCAAGTGATTGGTGAGTCCTCATGTTCTGAGGACCGAGACTCTTTATAACTTTATGTCATTTCGTTTCAAACTTTGTATGTGATGTATGGGTTTTGTCCCAATGATGTATCATGAGCTTACAATATTTTTGATGCATTAAACTTGGAGTTGTGCATGAGTCTTAGGCATTTTGTTATTAGACGTGATGGCGTTTTTATCTGTTTTTGCAGGGAATAAGTTTTGGAGCAGTTGTAGTTGAAAGTTCTTGAAACAACAAAAAAGTGGCAACAAACGAGCCCACTTACAAGCCGTCGTTCCTTAGACAAGCCTTAGGTGGCTGGAATGGGTGAAGTTTTTAGAAAATGGGCTAAGTATGGAATGATAAAGGTGACTGACGAGCCGTAAGTCTGATGAAGGACCATTGATGAAGAGTCGTAGATGACTTCAGAGAAGATAAGTTCTAGTCCATGAACAATGATTGAACAGGCACAAGTTGTCCTTAGACCTACGAGTCGTAGGTCATGACCGTCGATGATATCTATTGGATTTTTAACTAACTGTTGAGCAATGGTGGCACGTACGAACCGTTGTTCTTGTGACGAGCTCTAGGTCACCCCCATTGATGACACTGCCCAAACCGGATTTCCTTAAGCTTCCTTTAATTTTCTATAAATATTAGTTTTAATTTTCATTTTTGGGTGGTTAGACGTTTTATAATACTTTGTTTTTGGCTTTGCGAATTATATTGCAAACATTTGGAGCTCTTAATTCTAAAAGTATGGATTATGCAATTTGCGTTTGTTCTTCAATTTAAAATTTCTAATTTCATCTATTCTAATTGTAAGTTCATGATTTAGATTATTAACCCTATTATGAATTGTGATAACTCAATCATTAATAACTAAATCCACAACTAGGGTTGTTGGAACCATGAGTAATTAACAATGCAAAACTAATAATTAAGTAATTTTGAACTAGTATTTATGCTTGTATTGTTAATACTTTCGTTTTGAATGCTTTTTAACGGTGTACAATTTTAGAACTCGCCTCATTCCTACTTGCCCGGCCAAGGAAGTAATGTATGAGAAAGGGATTGAACAACAGAGATTTAGCGTGATAATTGGCTATCTAATATCCTAACCCATCTAATGCGAGGGCTAATCTTGGGTTAAGGGTAAAGGTTAGTAAAGCAAACACCCGTATACCGACCAAGTTGCATGGTGAAATTCCCTACTTGGACGACTAATCACTTAGGAGATACCTAACTCACCAACCTTGCATGTTAACACTAGGAGAGAGTTACTATTATTCAAATTACTGCGTTAAGGATTTGTGGGGAATACTTATTCCCTAGTTTCATCTCATATTGATATTAGAAACTGTGAATTTTGCTTACTTGTTTCTTGTTACTACAAATAAATCAATAATTACTTTGTTTACAAATCCCCCCTTTCACGGAAGTAATCTGACTAAAAGTTCAATTAACTATAAATTAGCCTAAGTCTAGACCATATTCCTCGTGGGAATGATCCTAACCCCAGTTAGGTTCTGTATTTGATAACGACCGCTTATCTCTTTTTAGGGAGGTGTAATATGGGGGTATCAAATTTTGGCGCCGCTACCAAGGAATAAGGCTTTTAGATTACACTTATTTCCTTATTGAACTTGAAAAAATTGTTTCCTGATTTTAATTTTGTTTTTTTTTCTACAGGTCTTATTTGCAGTGTATGCCAAGTACACTAAGTCAAGGCAATCTCCTGACCCCCTACAATTCCGAACAAAGAAAGACTCTACGAAGAAAGGCTGGAAGAGGTCTAAATCAAGGAATCAATGAAGATCCTACCGGAGAAGGTCACGGGGATGTTGCTGGATTCCATCTTAAGAAGCACTGGGAGAGCAAAATAAACCATCACCCGATGTGCCTGATAACTAAAGGGTTGATTTTGATGCTGTGGGATCGACTGGTGCAATAGTTGTTCCTCCACTACCTTCTAGACTTACATTCGTGGTGACCAATAGTTTGATGAAAATGCTTACATCTAGAGGGTTGCCTGTTGGGTTACCTTCGAAGGATCCATATGCTCATCTGAGCAAAGTGAAGAGTGTTTGTATGAGCAATGTGAGACGACCAGATTTAGACATGGATACAATCTGCTTAAGGGTGTTCCCACTATTGTTGAAAGGTGTTGCCACTTTATGGTTGTTTGAGTTTCCATATAACTCAATCACTACGCGGGAGGAACTACAAAAAATATTCTTGGATAAATATTTCCCGTTGTCAAAGAATTAGAAGCTCAAAGATAAACTCAACAACTTTGTCGAGCTATGGAGAGTCGGTTAGTAACTCTTAGGATATATTTACAGGGTTTATGAGAAGTGTGCCCAACCATTGCATTGATGATGAGTTACTAAAGGAGTATTTCTATAGAGGTCTGGATGAAGATGGGAAAGCTGTGTTAGACACTATTGCTAGATATTCTTATGAGGTGAGTACATTTCAGGAAATTGCAGAGAAACTTTTAATGATCTCCAAGAATAACAAAGCATGGAAAACTAGGATTTCGGCTACAACAAATAGCACACTTTCGATACAAGAAACCCCAAATCACTCTAATGATGATATTCGAGAAGAGATGGTACAATTGATAAAAGAGGTTTGCTTAGTTTTGAAACATGTAAGCAGACATACTAAAAGAGTAAATGCAGTAAACTATTAGGCTAGAGCACTACCGGTGGAGGCTTATATTTATGAAGAGGATGCGAATCTTGTGAATGATCAAGCGGGGGGAGGGGGGGAGGGAAGGGGGGGTTTCTGGACCAACGCCCAAACATCCATTCAGGATACTTGGCGCCAAGGTCAAGGAAATCAAGGTCGGAACTACAATAACTACAATCGTGAATGGAACTATGTGTATGAATGGAAACTATAATCGTGATAACAACTACAACAATAATGGGTACGACAACATAAATGACAAGAGTGGACTTATATTACATCGAGAAATTGAGATGGAGATCGAGTATGGGTCACATTGAATATATGATGAATAAGATGATGAAATGGTTTGAATCAACTAATGACAACGTGAAAGAAATGCGTGCTGATTTATCAGGTATTGGCCAGAAAGTTGAGTCACATGCAATGTTTATTAGATAGATTGAGCAGCAGTTGTACCAGTTAATTGCAAGTTCAAATTTGCATCAATAAGGAACACTACCCAACAATACTATCCTAAATCCAAAGAATGATGGTCATGTATGGGAGTCACTACCAGAGGAGGAAATCAGACTATTGACCCTCCGATGCCGACCATAGTGGAAAGTGGGAAAGAGAAAGAAGAGGATGAAGTTGAGGAGTTAAAAGATCAGAATGAAAAGGAGGATGAGGTGATGCAAAAGATCATTCATATGCTGAGACCTCCACCTTCCTTCCCACAAAGGTTGGTAAAGAAAGCAAAAGAAGGAAAGTACCACAAAATTATAACTATGATGAAGTAGTTGTCCATACGTATTCCTTTGATTGGGGCACTTGAACAAATGCCCGGTGACACAAAGTTCATGAAGGATTTGGTGACTAAGAAGAGGGTTGTCAGTTTCGAAGGTGATGACAAGTTGCAGCATTGTAGCACTATTGCTACTAGATCATTAGTGTAGAAAAAAGAGGATCCTAGTGAATTTACTATTCCATATACTATTGGTATGTTGCATTTCGCAAAGGCCCTATGTGACTTCGGTGCTAGCATTAATCTGATACAGCTGTCTATATAGAAGAAGTTGGGCTTAGGAGACCCTATACCGACTGCAATGTGTCTACTTATGGTTGATCGAACTATGAAGAAACCAATTAGGGTGCTTCAATATGTCCTTGTGAAATTTGAGACATTCATATTTTTGGCGTACTTTGTGATACTAGACAACGAGGTCGACTTTGAGGTCCCCATCATTTTAGGGAGACCATTCCTTGCTACGGGGCGTGCTTTGGTTGATATGGAAAGAGGGTAGATGAAATTTCGATTGAACAATGAAGAGGTAACTTTCAATATATATATATCAATGAAGCATGAAAGTTATCTTAAGTCGGTGTTGGTAGTGAATCATATTGTTGAGAAAGAATAAGAAATGTCTATTGAAGAGAGATTGGGTGTTGAAGCACTAGCGGTTGTGATCATGAACTTTTATGGAAATGGTATTAATGAATATGATGAGCTAGTTGTTGCACTTGATGCGGTGAATTTTTATCATCGTCAACAAGAAAGCTGGATCTGGATTTAAAGAATCGACACACTCTGCTTACAAAACCATATGTTGATGAGACTCCAAAATTGGAGCTTAAAGCTCTTCCATCTTATTTGTGGTATGTATTCTTGGGCCAAAATAGTACTTTGTCGATTATTATTACTGCTGACTTGAATGAAGGGAAAGTAGAGACGTTGATTTTAGTTTTGAAGTGATTCAAAAGGGCTATATGATAGACCATTGCTGACATTATTGGTATTTCACCGAGTATTTGTTCTCATAAAATTCAACTTATGCTTGATAGCAAACCAAGTATTGAGCACTAAAAAAGATTGAATCAGCTGATACAAGAGGTTATGAAGAAGGAAACCATTAAGTGGTTAGATGTCGGAGTCGTAAATCCTATTACTGATAGTAGTTATGTGTGTCCAGTTCAATGTGTGCCAAAGAAGGGAGGAATCACTATGGTTCCCAATGCAAAGAATGAGCTCGTTCCAATGAGGGAGATGACTGGTTGGAGAGTTTGTATGGATTATCGTAAGTTGAATGCATGGACTGAGAACGATCACTTCCCAATGTCGTTCATGGATCAAATGTTAGATCGTCTTGCTGGAAAGGGTTGGTATTGTTTTCTAGATAGGTATTCACGCTACAATAAGATATCTATAGCTCCGGAAGACCAAGAGAAGACCACTTTCACTTGCTCTTATGGGACTTTTACTTTCAAAAGGATGCCATTCGGGTTGTCTAATGCGCCGACAACTTTTCAGCGTTGCATGATGTTTATATTTTTTGATATGGTGGTAGACACAATAGAGGTATTCATAGATGATTTCTCTGTGGTTGGTGACTCGTTTGATGATTTCCTAGTACATTTAGGTGAAGTGTTGAAACTGTGTGAAGAGTGCAATCCTTTGCTTAACCGGTAGAAATGTCTCTTTATGGTAAAAAAAAGTATAGTTCTGGGCCATAGAATTTCGCAGAAGGGCATCGAAGTTGATAGAACAAAAGTTGAAGTGATAGAAAAGCTACCACCACTATCTCTATGAAGGGTGTTATAATTTTTCTTAGGGATGCATGTTTTTATAGGAGGTTCATAAATGATTTCTCAAAAATTGAACACCCATTGTGCAAACTACTAGAAAAGGAGTCGAAGTTTAAGTTTGATGATGCTTGTTTGAGAGCATTTCAGGGGCTAAAAGAGAAGTTGACTTCCGCACCAATCATTATTTCACTGGATTGGGGACAACCATTTGAAGCTATGTGTGGTGCGAGTAAGGGTGACATTTGACGTAGTATTGGGGAAGAGGCGGGAGAAGATTCTTCATCCTATATACTATGCGAGCAAAACTTTGAATGTTGCTTAAAAGAACTATACAATCACTAAATAGGTTATTCTTGCTGTAGTCTTCACATTTGAGAAGTTTAGATCCTATTTGCGGGACACTAAAGTCATTGTGCATACTGATCATTCGGCATTGAGGTATCTTATGACAAAGAAGGATGAAAAACCGAGACTAATTTGATGGGTATTGTTGTTGCAATAGTTTGATTTTGCAATAAAAGATAAAAAGGGGACAGAAAACCAATGGGCTGATCACTTTTCCAAATTAGAAGAAGAGGCAATGATGAAGTTAGCTGATGGAGTTTAGATAAATGATGCGTTCCCTGATGAACATGTATTGGCTGCTTCTTTTGATCTTATCCCTTGGTTCGTGGATTTTGCCAATTATTTGGCAAGCGATGTGGTGCCTTCGGATTTGTCATTCCAGCAAAGTAGAAAATTCATGTTTGATGTGAAGAAGTTTTTTTGGGAAAAGCCTTACTTGTTTCGTATCTTTTATGATGGGATTATTCATCGCTATGTGCCCGAAGTCGAGATGATGAGTATATTTTAAGCTTGTCATTCGTCTCCTGTAGGTGGTCATCATTGTGGTATCTGGATTGCACATAAAATCTTACAGTATGGATATTATTAACCTACTATTCACCAAGATACTCATATTCTGCCAAGTTTTGTGATCACTACCAAAGAGAATAAGGTATTTCATGGAAACAAAAACTCCCAATGATTCCTATTCTGGTGATTGAGTTGTTTGATGTTTCAGGTCTTGACTTCATGGGTCCTTTGTGAGCTCAAATAAAATAAATTACATAGTTGTAGCGGTTGACTATGTATCTAAATGGGTGGAATCTGTTGTGCTATCAAACAATGAAGGGAAGTCAAAGAGGTGATAGAAGAATGGGATCTTAATGAAGTCTAAGTAATCAAGGGGTCTGCTTCGTGCTGCGATGGTAAATCAAGCGCAACTTGGGAGGCAACCCAAAATGTAAAATCTAGCCAATTTTAGAAATTGTAAGTGATTTTTATGTTTTTCAAGGATTTTCTATTTTGTTTTACGTTTATTGAGTCTTAGTGTTGGCTAGATTAGGGTAGTATAGGGTCCGTGTCTAAAAAGAGTCAAGAAAATGTAAAAAAGAAGTCCTAATGTTTGCTACATGTGTAGGAAAGTAAAGAAGAATCTTCAAAAATTCTACAATTGCTGGTGCAGAGGGTCTACGGTTCCTAGAGTCGGTCCGTCGTTCCATTGACGAACCATAGATGGCATCTGTAAATCCCATGTATGTTTTCAAAAATTTACTAAGTATAAGGGGAACCACGACACGCATCCACGAATCATAGTTTTAACTACAGACCGTCGATGGGGATTCGTCGGTCCAAGTTAGTGAAATCTTCGACCAGATCCGAGACAAAAAATAAATAAAACCCTTCATTATTTAAAACATCCCCCATTTTCCTATTTTTCCAACCGTTACAATCCGTCAATCCTCCACATTCCCACCCCTTTACATCTATAAACACCCATTCAATCTCCCATTAATCAAATATATATACCCTTCCTTAACCTTCTCCCCCATTTCCATCATTTTTTTAAAAATTCTTCTCCCTTTAAATTCTGCTCTACTAAATTAAAAGTCGTGGGTTCGGAGTCAAGCAACTTAGAGGGCAAAGGGCTTAAGAAACACACTCACACAACTTTATACTTCTTTGAAAGGTACTGGTTTCAAATTTGAACTATTCAACGTGGTAGTTGACATCAAAGTTGTTACTTGACCTTGGGAATAAATTGCATGTTGAAATTAATATGAATGGTTATAAAGTACCCTTGGAACGATAGTTTAGTGAGTGTTGTTGGTTATTGTGATGTAACTATGCAATCATTATACTCTAGTTGTGTTCTTAACTTAGGGTTCTAATGTTAATATTGTTCGTATATCTAAATTTCTTGATTGAAACCTTAGGAGCGATAGAATAACATGTAAATATGTTAAATTGCATGTTCTAGAAGTGTTTTAATAGTTTAAATTATGAAATTGTGATGTTGAATAAAAATGGAGTTTTTAATATGAAACCAGTACTGGTCGACGACCATGACTTATGGGCTGTGGGGCAACATATGTACCGTACGTCTGGTCCCGTTGGTTAGATTCACAACCCAGTAGTACAAGTTGTGAAATACGGTTTGGCTTACGGTCCGTTGTTCCATCAACAAATAATTATGGTGAACCGCCGTTCCAACTTCTGGGGCCAAAAATCTGGCTTCCTTATCTACGGTTGGCACCAACGGTCTGTTGAAGCTTCAACGGCCCTGATGAGTCTGAGATTTGGACTAATTTAGGGCTTTATTTGTATAGGTTTAGTGTCCTCAAATGCTTATTTTGTGCCAATAACTGATGTAAATTCCTTGATTTTCAGGATTGTAGATTGAGGATCAAAGCAAGGACACTAAGTTGCAAAAATGAACAAAGCGAGCTGAAAGAATGAAGAAAAGAAATCCTAGTGATCCCCAAGTCCATTTGGCGAGTCGCCGAGTGGCCACTTGACCACCTTTTGTTCTAGTGTGCCAAGCCCTGAAGGAAAGAACCAAGTTGGCGAGAGAAAGGAGCAGTCGGTGAATCGCCGAGTGGTTCAGCGATGCAGAGTTGGATCTCCCAAAGTTACAGACCTTGAGGATGCTGAAGGCCAAGGCAGAAGGGAGATGGAATTGACCAAAGGGCGGATCACCGAGTGGATCGGCGAGCCCGACGTACTTCGCCCATATACTCTTTGTAGCACATTTTTGGTGACTATAAATACGTTTTTGAACATTTAGTTTACAAGCTTTTAATTAATTAGCAAGTATTATTATTATTCATATCAAAATTTGAGTATTGAGAGAGTTTTATCTAGTTTTCCCTAAGCTTTGGAGAATTGAAATTTTTTTACTTCTGAGAAATTGGAAGTGGGTTTTTGAGATTCTTCAACTTGGAACATTGTAAAGACTTAATGGATCTTACCAAGTTGATGGAAACTCAATTTGGTAACGATTTGTATCTTTTTTATGATGTTTAGCTAAAACCCCAATTCTTAGGGTGTGATTATGTGATTATGAGAGGATTTAGTTTATGGGTAATGCTAATTATTTGTTTTAATGCTGTTTAGATGTGATTTCAATCATTAATTGTGGTTCAATTTAAGAATTGTAGTTGCAAATGCAATTCTACCCTTGTGTTTTTGGCTTGCCTGAGAGAGAGGTTTTGAAACTAAGATTATTGATTGATGGTCAGTGGGTATTGGGTTGTCATGGGTTCAACTCGAGAGAGTGAACCCTAAACCCTTTTCCACACATTCAGCTCAAGAAAGTGAATGGACTAAAGCATAGGCTGTTTTTATTTTTCATGGTTGTTGACGTTCGAGAGAAATCAACTTGATTCGAGGTAAACTGTTCGAGAGAAAGTTTACCTCCTCTATAGTGTAGCTTATTCACTAATATACAATTATTTCCTAACAGTTGCAATTACCAATTTGTGTATATTAGTCTATAATCGAATCACATCCCAAGAACCCGTCTCATTATTGTTATTTTTGTGTTGTTTGTTGTTGTTGGAGCTGATACTTAAAACCAAATCCCCCTTATTTGACATTCATGTCACCCCCTAATTTGAATTATGTTTTCATTCGATAATGTCTATTCCTATGACTGACTTGACCACGTTCACACTTTACCATTGAATGTTAAACACGTAACACTCCCTGTGAGATTCGACCCCAACTCATTGGGTTGGGTTTTATACTGACTAGCGATCGTTGACACTTAGAATTGGATGAAATGTCCTTGAAACGTTAATCAAAATGGCGCCGCTTCCGAGGAGTGATGTTGGTTAAGATTCTTTGGTTAAGTTGAATTTGTTCTTGTTAGTAATAGTTGAATCTACTTACTTTCAGTTTTGGTTTGTGTTTTGCTATTTTGAACAGAGGAAATGAGTGTCAACGGGATCAATGGTAGCCAAGTGGGCCACCAAGATGACATCATCAACCTCAACGATGTCAATGAGTCGAATGTTAATGACCCCCATCTTATGGGTGGAATTGGTGCCATTCGCTTGCCTCCGGTTGAAGGGAACGCTATGTTCCACATTACAAGTACCATGTTGCAGCTCTTGCAATTGAAAGGATTGTTTGGTGGGTTGGCTCATGAGGATCCCCATGAGCATATAAGAAACTTTGTTGATGTTTGCGGGTCGTTCCCCTTCAAGAATATATCCCAAGAGTCGGTCCGATTGAGGTTGTTCCCATTTTCGTTAATGGGAGAAGCATGTAAGTGGTTGACTGAATTGCCAAAAAACTCCATAACTTCGTGGGAAGAGCTTGTCACCGCATTTCAAGTGCGATTTTCCCCTCCTTCGAAAATGATGACACTTTGGGATAGCGTCCAAAGCTTCAAGCGTTTGGAGGGTGAGCCAATTCATGAGACTTGGCTAAGATTCAAGAAGTTTGTGCTGCAATGCCCAACTCATGGTTTGCCCGATAATGTTTTGCTGCAATATTTTTACCGAAGCCTTGATTCGGTGAACAAGGGTGTAGCTAACAAACTTTCTCTGGTTTGATGCAACAACCTTACATTATAGCAACCCAACTTTTGGATGGTATGACCACCATTAACCGGGATTGGTACATCCGTGAAGATTAGGTCTCCCCTCTCACTTTTAAATTGACCAAGGAGCAGCTTGAGAAAAACCAGGAGAGGGACTAAAACATGGCAAAGACCATGACACAACTTGACATTTTGTCAAAGAATGTCATGGGGCTGGTTCTAGAAGTGTTAATGTTGTGGTTGTTGGGTGTGTAAACCTCGATGAGGCCAAGTTTGAAGCATTGTACAACAAAGAGGTAAATTTCCTAGCCAACCAAGGATGTAGTTATCGTACAAACTACCCGAGGCGGGTGGTAATCAAGGTTGGAACATGGATGAAGGCTGGAAAGATCGTGATAGAGAGTGGAGGGATCGTAACCCCACTTGGAAAGAAAGAGATGGGGAGAAGGACATGTACATTCCTCCCCACAAGCGTCAAAAACCAAAGGATTCTGAGGGTGGTCAGTGTGAGCTTATGCTTTCTCGTATTCTCAACAAGGTTAAGGGATTCGACGAAATTTTGAAAGAAATGAAGGAAAATGTGTCGACCCTTAGCCAGACGGTTACTTCTCACTCCGTCTATAACAAACAGTTGGAGACCCAGATGGGTCAGATTTTGTCTCATTTTAACCCAAGACAACAAGGGGGGTTGCTTAGTGACACTATGGCTAACCCCAAGAATGAGGTTTAAGTGAGGACTTGCGTCGTGCCACAATGTTAACTAAGGTGCTGCTTGGGAGGCAACCCAAGTTTTTATTTTCTTTCTTTTTGATTTTAGAATAATTGTGCGTCGACTGTGCAGGTTAAAGTGTGGAATGTGAGGAAAAGTGTAGGTTGGCGAGCCTAATATCCAGTCGGCGAGCCCGACTTGGACCACCATTGGACTTAAGAAATTCTAAGGTTGGAGTCTGTAAAACTCAGCAGGCCAATGGACAAGTCGGTGAGTCACCGAACAGGTCAGCGTGTTGTCGAGTAGGTCGGTGAGGAAAATTAATGTCTCCGAAAGGGCGAGAAATGGACGATTTTTAAAGGCCAAAGGTTTAAACTTTCAAACTCTTTCACATTCCCTCACTTTTTAACTTCCCAAGATCACACCCACACTATATTTTTCTATATTTTCGTACTTTTACCGCTTCCTAGTCGTCACTTGTGTGTTTACAGTTGGAAATCTTTGCCGCCTAGCTTTTCAAATCTCGTATTAGGCATTAAAGGTTGGTGTTTCGAACCCCAAACTCGTATTAAGTGGTTTTACTCATTTGCAATTGTTTTGGGCTTAGTGATTTGTGTTGGGCCTCTTTGAATCCATGTTTGTGTGCTTGTTTGCTGAATTTAATTTGAATATCTTGCCTAAAAAGATAAATTGTTGAATTTCTGAGTTTTGTGCCTTAAAACTGATCATAAATTGTTGGGTTGTGCTAAATTGTTGTTGGGTCTAGTCGAGTGAAGTTTGAGTAACCCATGAATGTGCTAAATGGCATAATTTACCCAATGATGGAGTGTTTGACGTCATTCTTAAGGGCTTAAGTCGTCAAATGACCAATTTTCACCAAACCAGGAGAAGTTTGAGTACCTCAGGGGCATAGGTCTTGTGGGTCTGAGTTTAATTGAATAAGTGCATGCTTTGATTTTGTTTTCGGGGGATGTTTGGTTGATTTTGGAAGTCAGGGTAGAAAGTAGGCACATTGGGTAGTTTGGAGAGCTAGGTCGAGCTCGCCGAACCACTCGGCGGTTCGCCGAATTCCCCTTGATCGCCTTTAATTTCTTGCAATTGTTGAGTTTTTGTTCTGTTACTTTCGGCAAGAAGCCTGAGTTTGCCGAGTGCACTCGGTGACTCGCCAAAGGTCTTCTTTGATCGCCCTTTCTGCGCCCCTAACCCTTAAAATGCACTGTAACTTTCGGCGGGCTTGTCTTTGCTCACTGAATGCTGTCGGCGATTCGCCAAAAGTCCCCTCCAATCGCCGACATGCCAATTTTTCTAGGAATTTTTGAGCCAATCTTTAGGCGAACCTGATCTAGTTCGCCAAAGTGATTTGGTGACTCGCTGATTGGTTTTAAAAAACCACCATGGATAGATCTAGTGTTGTTTCTAGCCAAGGCAGTGATGCCCAAATTCAGAGTGTGACACCGGGAACTGATGCCCCAACAGATGGAGAGACTGTGTAGACATAACTTTTCTTTACCTCCCTCTCTGTCCCTTTTTATTGACTTTTAGTATTTTGATTGCATTTGAGGACAAATTGCTTTTTATTTGTGATGGGGTGAGGTATTTCCATACCTACTTCTTCTGTTGACGTTTTTAAGTATATATTGGGTTTTGTGCTGGAAATTGTGTTTTAACACTGTGTTGTGGATGTTTGAGCTTGTGGCTCCTTGTTTTAATTGCAAATGGGTTTTGGATCTTTCTAAAACAATTTGCCACCTCTTGATTGTGTTTGACTATGGTTGTTCTTGTGCAAATTTTAGTGTCGGTCATGATAAATACCGATGACTTGAGTAGTGCTCTTAATCGAACAAAAATGAATGTGCGGCTACGATGAGACCAAATGAAGTTGCATAGGCAATATGTGAACTTTTTGTATCTCATTGTGACTAGCCAATTATCAAATTGAGTCTCTTGTGATGAACATTGCACACTAGCAAAAGTGTGGAGTCTTGTTTGATATTAGTGCCAATGCCTTGTGTGATGAGCTTACCGTGAACCATGTGTGATGAAACCTAGAATTTGCCCCATTGGTCCGGTTGACTAAGTGATGCATTCTCTTGAAATGATCTTAGGCAACAATTTTGAAGAGTGAACCAATTTGACATTATACCTCTTTTGTGGCCTACCTTGCGAGTGTGTGAACTTTGCTTTAACACCTTTTGAGTCTTATCCCTTTCATGGAAGAAACTTGAGCAAATGAGACCTCTCTTTATTCCTTCACCCATAATCCTCATGAAGTGTGGTTTGTTTTAATAGCCAACTTAGGACAAAAGCCTAAGTTGGGGGTGTGGTGAAATGTCACAACCCAGGGGTATCCCCTAGACGTAACATGGCATACTTGACCCCGAAGGGGTCTTATACAAGCCCTTAGCATAATCATAAACATAAAGTCATAGAAATGATGCGGAAAATTTAAAACTTTTACAATCGAAGTCAACTTCTTTTTCATAAACGAAAATAAGAGTCTAGACCTTGTCTCAATTACCATCTAGTACAATAGAGAATACAAATAGGGTCAAATGCCCTTTACATCAATAAAGTCTCAAACATAGAATGTACAATAGAAGCTAAAATGGATAATGTCTTGTCCTCAAATATTGAGGACTCACGAAGCTTAGGGAATAGTCAACCCAAGCTTCACTTGAAAGAAGAAGTACGTCTCAATGATCGAAACCTACACTTATAAGAAAATGTATAAAATATGGGTTAGCACAAATAATGTACCAAGTATGGAAGCCATGCACAAAAATCATTGAAACATTCATAAAAGGGACATTTAGTTGAAATCATGCATTTATCAAGTTTGAAGGCCATTATGCACAGTTATGAAGAACATAAGTCAAACCAACATATAAGCAACCCAAAGCCGTACTTGTGCAATGCAAAGGTAAGATACCATAACCCTACCAAATGCTAAGTATCACATAAATAAAGAGTTATTCATAGTCATAACTTGTAACAAGTAAAGTCAACCTTAACATCGATACATATTTTACATACATAATCCATAAGTCTTCATAACATAAGAGAACCTCACCATAACCCCTTTTAAAGTCTAGTTGTGCAATGCATAAGTGAAGTCCCATACCCCCACTCATACTAAGTAGTACCTCTTAAGAAGACATAATTAAATTCCATGTTCTTATCATAGTTCATAGTCATATCATATAAGGAAACTAGCATTAACCGACATAGACCATGTGAGTTACATGGAATCCGATGTCTTACTCCCACACCGAAAAGAGATGTCCTACTTGCCTAAGGTAGAACTTATATAATAGCTTTTAGGTGGATCCACTAGCTAAAGACCTATGTGGGCACATAGTTATGGGATAAGGAGATTGCTACTAGAAACCCGAACTACTAACGTAAAAGGTTTCCATCTAATGAGATAACTTACATTGGGAAGCCGAACTTGCTAACGTAAAAGCTTCCATCTCACTTTTCATATCCACTCGGTGCTAAGCATAATTCCCTTTAAAAGTCATATTAAGTCTTTACTTAAGTTCATGTTCATGAAAGAATGCACTAGGCACTCAAACCAACATACATCATAATAGCTCATAGATTCATTAGGTGAGGATGTCCTTTCAACCTTAGAATCATCAACATGTGAGTAAACCTTTCACATCATATTCATAGTGTGTTCATGAGAATGACCTTTCAATCAACACCACAAGCTTATCATAAAGATACATACATACTTCATGCATAATCAAGTGTAAGGGAATAGGGAAGAAGGATCTTGCATCAATACCACAATTACACAATAGTCATAGGATTATCACAATCAAAGTGAATCACAAGTTCATATACAATCTTCAACAATATGTGTAAACCCTAACAAGTTGCCCTTCAAGGCTATGAGTCAAGATCAACCCTAACTTCTAGAATTATTACATTAGATAGAGGAATTTCATGTTTCAACATCTTAATATATGTAAACATAATCAATTGTTAAGCTTCCATGATCAATCAAGTCACACCTTAGTTCACAATTTAGGAAGAAGGGGGAATCATAGGTCCAAGAGATATTTTCATCATAAAACATCAATACTCCATTAAACCAACCCTAATTCATCATAATCAACCATGATAAACCATAATTAAACAATTGAAATCATTTTGGAAGGAGACCCATGACATGGAATAAAACCCTAGGTTTTTGGAAGTCTTAAAACAGAGTTTGAAGGGGCTCCTTGGGTGATATCTACCCAAGGATGAAAATAATCCATACCTTAAATTGATTTCCACACAAAATTGGAGGAGAAAGGTTGTTTCTTGAACCCCTAGTGTGACCTTGTTCTTGCTCTTCGATGGAGTCCTAGAGAGAATTTTTTTTGAGAGGAGAGTTGGTTTCCAATTTTGAGTCTTGTTAGGTATGAAGTGTTAAGTGGATTTTAATGACTTAGAAGTATTTATATAGGTCTAAAATAATGAATTAAAATGACCCCACACTAATAAATTAACTCTAGGAATTTATGGCTTTGACTAAGTCTTGGCTGAATTAAGACAGCTTTTACAGACCCCATTCACGACCCCCACCCACGGGGTGTGGATGGACCCACGAACCATGTTGGTCACTCCTGGGTTGGGTCTGGGGCTTGTCATTTTGGCCTTGGTCTAGGCCTCACTCACAAGCCCACCTACGGGGCATGAGTTGGTCCACAAACCGTACTGCATAGGTGTGGAATGCAACTGGATCTTTGAAATTTTGGGGGAGGGCTGGCCTTGACTCACGACCCCCACCTACGGGGCGTGAGTCCACCCACGAGGCGTGGGTGCCCCTTTCATGGACCATGCTGTTTTGACAGCTTTTTGGGGCAGTCCCTTGGCCCTCCTCAAGGGCCCTTGGGGGGGGGCAATGCCTTGATGTTTAGGCACTAGGACCTTATTACTAAGTTAGGGAAGTTATTTTAGGATTTGAATCTTTATGTTTAACTCATTTAGGATACTAGACTACATGTTAGGCTATAGCTTAGGTCATTGGATTTCCGAGGTGTTACATGAAAAGAGAAGGTAAATCAAGAAATGCAAAAGAGTACCCCTTGATCCATGGTTTTGAGAAATATGTAACCCCTCCGTACTAAAAAAAGGAGAGAAAAAGAAAAGAAGAATGAAAAAAGAAAAAGAACGAAAAAGTTGTGAAATAAAGTTGTGAAAGTTGCAAGAGAAATGGGGTGTCCGGTATTCCATGAGAAGTGAATAATGGGGTGAAATTTGAGCATGAATGAGAATGACGAAGAAAAGGAAAGGAAGTAATATTCATACCACATTTCATGAGGATAGAAGCCACTGAGCCTAAATAACCATACCTTTGCACTCAGCCCCGTTACAAGCCTTAAAAAGACCTTTTTGATCTTGAGTGAGCTGAAACAAATGTGGATTGGAAAATAAGGGCAAACCTATGGGTGAAGTCATGCATGTGTTCATCTTTGTGAGTGTGAGAGTTGTATGTGATTCTGGAACTATATATTGTTGAACCATTGTGTGTGAATATGGAATCATTCTTTGTATGAGGGCATTTGAGTACCTTTGTTGAGCATGAACTTGCATTTGAAGCAAGTATTGTGAACTTGAAAATCTTTGATAATGGTGAGTCACAACTTGAATCTTTGAGTGCACAATTGATCCTTGCATGAGTAAGTTGAGTCTTGTTGTGTGCATTCATGATTGAGTCTTTTGTAGCACTGTTTGCGACATCCTTTTTGAACTGCTGAACTTGAGTTTTACTTGAGGGCAAGCAAAAGTATAAGTTGGGGGGGTGTAGATAAGTCCGAGATTTGGACTCATTTAGGGATTTATTTGTATAGGTTTAGTGTCCTCAAATGCTTATTTTGTGCCAATAACTGATGTAAATTCCTTGATTTTCAGGATCATGGATTGAGGAGCAAAGCAAGGACACTAAGTTGCAAAAAAGAACAAAGCAAGTTGAAATAATGAAGAAAAGAGTGCCTGGTGATTGCCAAGTCCATTTGGCGAGTCACCGAGTGGCCATTTGACCGCCTTTTGTTCTAGTGTTCCAAGCCCTGAAGGAAAGAACCAAGTTGGCGAGAGAAAAGAGCAGTCGACGAATTGCCGAGTTGTTCCGCGATGCATAATAGGATCGCCCAAAGTTACATACCTTGAGGATGCTAAAGGCCAAGGCAGAAGGGCGATGGAATTGACCAAAAGACGGATCACCGAGTGGATCGGCGAGCCCGACTTACTTCGCCGAGTGACTCTTCACTGCACATTTTTGGCGACTATAAATACGTTTTGAACATTTAGTTTACAAGCTTTTAATCAATTAGCAAGTATTATTATTATTCATATCGAATTCTGAGTATTGAGAGAGTTTTCTCTAGTTTTCCCTAAGCTTTGGAGAATCGAGCTTTTTTCAGTTTCTAGAAATTGGAAGTGGGTCTTTGAGATTCTTCGACTTGGAACATTGTAAAGATGAAATTGATCTTACCAGTTGATGGAAACTCAATTTGGTAACGATTTTTATCTTTTTATGATGTCTAGCTAAAACCCCAATTCTTGGGGTGTGATTATGTGATTATGGGCAGATTTAGTTTATGAGTATTGCTAATTGTTAGTTTAAATGTTGTTTAGTAGTGATTTCAATCATTAATTGTGATTCCATTTAAGAATTGTAGTTGCAAATGCAGTTCTACCCTTGTGTTTTTGGCTTGCTCGAGAGAGAGGTTTTAAAACTAAGATTATTGATTGATGATCAGTGGGTATTGGGTTGCCATGGGTTCAGCTCGAGAGAGTGAACCCTAAACCCCTTTCCACACATTCAGCTCAAGAGAGAGTGAATGGACTAAATCGTAGATTGTTCTTATTTTGCATGCTTGTTGATGTTCGAGAGAAATCAACTTGATTCGGGGTAAATTGTAAGAGAGAAAGTTTACCTCCTCTATAGTCTAGCTTATTCACTAATATACAAATATTCCCTAACAGTTGCAATTACCCATTTGTCTACATTAGCCTGTAATCGAATCACATCCCAAGAAACCGTCTCATTATTGTTATTTTTGTGTTGTTTGCTGTTGTTGTAGCTGATACTTAAAACCAAATCCCCCTTATTTGACATTCGTGTCACCCCCTGTTGTAGCTGATACTCATTTGGTTGGGTTTTATACTGACTAGCGATCGTTGACACTTAGAATTGGATGAAGTGTCCTTGAAAAGTTAATCAGGTCCGTATGTCCCAAAAACAAACACTGTCTAAATGTTTTTTTAAGTTTCGTACTTTAGTTTGCTTTCTTCTTGGTTTCTTTTGAGTAGTTTGAATACTAACAAGTATCCCATAGGTATAATGGCGCCAAAAAGAGCACATACCTACCAACGCAAGTATACATCCATGTCTGTGATACCCTAAGCTAGACAAATTGTTGATGAGGACAATGAATCTAGCGCTAGCGGATCTAAAATTAATCTGGGAACGACCAGGACCTCCCCTACGACATCTCTGATTACGAGGTGACGATCGAGATAGATTGTATCGGATGAGGAGAAGCCATCAAGTCATGCTAATTCCCCTAGTCTGAGGAGGGGTGCCAACCTTCAAATGTTTAGAATAGGGAGTCGATGTCTGTCTCCAGCTCTAATTCAGTTGCCACATCAGCTTGTGATGCTACTAGTTCCAGTGAGGCCCATGACTCTCTTGGTATGAGGGTTGAGCCTGTACTCTTGTCCATAGAGGCAAACAAGTGGTGCGTTCGCGAGATGTACCAAATATACGAGGATGGGTTATATGTTAATGAGCAACAGAAGTTGGCCCGAACCATTTTTGAGGAGCGACGAGTGCTTATAAGGAGCCTCCACAGAGATCAAGAGATTCATGAGCTATTCAAGCGTTATCGATGTGAGTGGGTGGCGGAGAAGGTACTATGCCTCCACGAGCTAAGACATTAGCTCAGACCCTACTACTGACTACCTTGGTGTGGGGTATCCCCGCTAACTTATCAGAGACCACCATCTGCTATTTTATTTACGATCCGATGCATACTCAGCCGATTAATACAACTGAGTATGACTATCAGATGAGCGTAGTGCAGAGCAAGGTATCTATAAGGGACTCCGAGCATCAATAGAGCTTACTACGATTGATGGCTTGCCCTATTACTGAGAATGGGGAGAGCACTGACTGGGTGTGTGATATGACACAGCCTATCCGAAAGGCGACTTTGGGCTTTACGGCCAAGTTCTAGTGGTCTATCATACGGGCCAGATTGTCTCCCACACAAGCATACAATGTTGTGACTTAGGACTGTGCGGCTATGCTTGCGTCACTGACGGTGGGGCTGAATATTGACTTCTCCCGTATTATTATAGCGGAGATACATGAGAGGTCCTTCCAGAGGACTACCACTATACCTTTTCACTATCTCAGTTTTCTCCTTTGTAAAGAGGCTACTATGCCATTGTGGGGTTGTGACAGGCTTATTGAGGTGCCAAGACGGTCAATGTGGGCTTGATAAAAGATTATGCAAACCTAGCGGCTCCTCAGAAGGGTATATAAGTTAACTTACCTCATTTGGGTGGTTATATTGATGTTGATGTTGATCAGGCAGATGAGACCCTATTCCTGCCACTACTGCGGAGCCCGATGTGCATACTCCTGCTTCCACTTCATCCAGCCACGCTGCGAGCACACCACATGCTTCTACCCCTTCTAGGTTTGTCATGCTTGTTGCTCCCAATTGCACACACAACTGTACGCAGTCGTGCAAGTAATATAGTTTCTTTAAAAATGAGTTATCGTTCCCAAGGGACTTATGATCAACTTATATTCGCTAACTTAATCCCACAATTTGACAAAAGTAACTTTAAAAGAGTTTGAATATTGTTTATTACTACTACGACTAATGCAATAAATAAAGTAACTAATGTGAACGAATTCAAATTGATGTTTTAAACAAGTAAGAGACAATTCCAGGGCAGTAGCATGTGTTGGATTTCATGTATCGTATCTCAGGTCTTCAACTAATTTAGGTTATCAAGTTACTGATTTACACGGTTAATTATATGATTATGATATCCCGACTCTAATCGCCTACTCCAATTAGTTGTCTAACTACATCGTTGAGCAAGGATAGACAGTCCTAAGTGGCGAGCATTTATATTTCATCTTGTTTTATAACCAAGCTGGGTGTTCGTCCTTGCGTCACTCCTAAACACAAATCAACTCAACTTAATGGAAGATCAAGCTTTCTATATTCTTTAGTCTATCTACCTTAGCGTCTCCCAATTTTAAGAGTAGACAAGAGATTTATATCTATGATGTCCAGTCAAGAAATACTAAAACAAGAATATAGAAGTAACTTAAAAGTGATAACCATGAATTAATTCAAAACCATTAATACTCAACAATCAATCCGTAGCTACAGCCCAGAAAAAGGGCGTTTAGCCACACATAATGTTCAAAAACTGAAAAATAGTATTGTTCATGCGATTTCCAAAATAAAGAAGAGTTAGAGAATTTAAACCTATTACAAAACTTTAATCCTTACTCTTGCACACCAAAAAGAAGTCAAACCCCCAACTAATAACCCTAGGGTCCTATTTATAGAGTTAAAAAAATAATTTCCAATTCTAGCCCAAAAAGGAATCCTACTTAATTCAATTTTTGCCAAAAACGTTAGTAATGCCTTGGGGCAGCTCACCAAACTCGCGCCTGGAAGGCTGGGGCGCCGCACTGCCAGTGCACCAAAATGAGGTCTCTATCACCTTTGGCCTGTTCATCGTATCCTTGTTGCGCCAGTGAGGTTGGGGCACTGCGCCAACTTCTTCCTCCTGACGTTACTTGTCGTCCTCGATTCCTTTATTCTCATGATTCAATCGCTTTTCTTCCGAACCCTGCAAAATAGCTAATCATCTATATTACTATGCAATCATCACAATCCTAAGTCAAAAACATGATAGTTAGATTAGCGAATGTCCTTAAACTTACGTTAAAGATGGGTAATTCGTAATAGTTGGGCATATAAATATGCCCAAGATTACCACCCCACACTTAAACATTTGTTAGTCCTCGAACAAACTCTATCTAATCAACTCACACTCTTACCCTTTGGACTCATCACCTTGCTTTATAATCGGCCAAACATATTTAATTATGATCTTGTGGCACACACCATATGCAATAATTTCCAATTTTGGTTCTTTATTATAGTCTACCAATCAACAATTCACAACCTCAATGAATGACTCACCATTTTAAGTATATCCTTTCTTTCGCACAAAACATCATTGTATTTCAACATAAGGCTCATTTTTTTCAAAATTTACTCTCACTCACAAATGAAGTTTCCACATATCCTAACATGCCATAAGCTTGCCCTTAGTGTACTTTAATTTTCACAAAGTATTACTCATAGAATCAAGGGGACTTTCATTTGGTTGTAATGTCGGCTTCAGGTAAGGGAGGATACATTTGGGTAAATTAGTGACTCATCCTTCCTAATGCACATGTTTTGATTTTCTTACTAACATCCACAACTTTTTCTTTCCCTTTGGTCCCACTTTGTGCATATTTTCCGAGTTGTACTTTAAACCTTGCCCTCTCTTTCACTTAAGCCCTTATATTTGATACACCCTTTTCTATCTTTTTTTAACCTTAACAGTAGCCACCCTCAACTTATGAGTTTTTTACGAGTTAAGGTGCACGTTGTCCTTGTAGGGACTAGGGCCATTTTTAAGGTATTTTCTGAATTAGCCACCTTCAACTTAGGTTTTTAACTTTAGTCAAAGTGCATAATGTCCAAGGGCCCAGGGCCAATCACAAACTCAAGAACTTATAGGGCATCAATTTTCTACCTCTTTTCTTTCTTTACCACAAAACCAAGCATTTCCACTCTATCCACTTTCACCATTGTTTTCACCTTTTGATCTTAACATAGTGCATTAAGGATTACTTTGGGATAAAAATTAATGGTATCAATAAAAGGGATTCGGCTCAATTAAGTAGGTTAGAATAAAACAAGGCTAAAAGGCTCAATGGGGCTTTACTAGGGATTTTTTATTTGGAGGCACACAAAAAGATTTAAACTTGGCTATTCAAGGAAACGCCTCAATCATAATCCATAAATTACACAAGTTACTCATTAGGCACACTCGGGGCAAGTTCTAGATGTTATTCAATGCAAAAAAAAACTAAGAAAGTACTCCCCACACATGGCATCACAACTCACATAAGGACACATTCATTTGTAGCATGCTAATATAAATTGCATTACGGTACACAATTAAACCCATATTTCTTTATTTTTCATTTAGAGTCAAAACGAAGAGATTATGTTTGTTTTCAAGGTAACCATCTCAACATTGAAAATCAAAGTTTTACCACCCATGACATCTGGCCAATGATTTTTTGTTTGAAGCACACCTTATCCAATTCTAGGTGTTCAACGATCGTAAATTAGTATAAAACCCAAATAAATGAGTTGGGATCGAATCCCACAGGAGCGGTATGTGTTTAAGATTTAATTAGGAAGTATAAATGTGGTTAAATCAGTCATAGGAATAAAAATTATCGAATAAAGACATCATTCAAATTAAGGGGTGACACAAATGTCAAATAGGGGGTTTGGTTTTGATTATCAACTACAAGCAGTAGTCACAAACAATAAAAATTAACAATAATGAGACGGATTCTTGGGATGTGATCGATTATAAGCTATTATAGACATATGGGTAATTGCAACTATTAGAAAATATCTAGTTATTAGTGAGTAGGATAGTCTATAAGGGAGGTAAATTTTCTCTCGAACAATTTACCCCGAATCAAGCGATTTCTCTCGAACATCAACAAGCATGCAAAATAACAGCAGCCCGCACCTTAATACATTCACTCTCTTGAGCTGAATGTGTGGGATTGGGTTTAGGATTCACTCTCTCGAGCTGAACCCAGGTCGACCCAATACCCACAAACCATTAATCAAAAACCCTAATTCTAAAACCTCTCTCTCTCGCAAGCCAAGAACACAAACATAGAACTGCATTTGCAACTACAATACCATAATTAATGATTAAACTCACTTTTAAATAGCATTTAAACTAACAATTAGCAATACCCATAAGCTAAATCAGCCCATAATCACATAATCATACCCCAAGAATTGGGGTTTTAGCTAAACATTATAAAAAGATAAAACCGTTACCAAATGGATTATCCATCAACTGGGTAATAGTGATTTCATCCTTACAATGCTCCAATTTGAAGGTTCTGAAAGACCCACTTCCAAATTCTCCAAAGTGAATTTCTTCAATCTTCCAAAGCTAAGGTAAAACTAGAGAAAACTTTTTGCAGATGCTCAGAACTTAATAATAATTTGTTCTAAAGATTATTTGATACTAAACTAAATGTTAAAAAATGTATTTATAGTCACTGAAACTAAGCTATGAAAGCTCATTCAGCGAAGTAAGTCGGGCTCGCCGAACCACTCGGCGAGCTGCCCTTTTGTATCTTCCATTGCCCTTTTGCCTTGGTATTCAGCATCCTCAAGGTCTGTAACTTTAGGCGATCTATCTTGGCTTCGCGAAACTACTCGGCGATCCACTAACTACTCCTTTGTATCACCGACATGGTTTCTTCCATTAGGGCTTGGCACACTGGAACTTTAGGCGGTTAGATAGCCATTCGGCGATTCGCCAAGTGAACTTGGTGATCTCCAGGCTTACCTTTATTCATTCTTTCAGCTCGTTTTGTTCCTTTTTGCATGTTAGTGTCCTTGCTTTGTTCCTCAATCCATAATCCTAAAAATTAAGGATTTAACATCAATTATTGGCACAAATTAAGCATTTGAGGACACTAAATCTATATAAATAAAGCCCTAAATGAGTCCAAATTTCGGACTCATCAACACCCACAACTTAAACTTTTGCTTGTTCTCAAGTAAAACTCAAGTTCAACAATTCAAATAGGATGTCTGAAACAGTGCTACAAAAGACTCAATCATGAATGTACACAACAAGACTTAACTTACTCATGCAAAGATCAATTGTGCACTCAAAGATTCAAGTTGTGACTCACCATTATCAAAGATGCTCAAGTTCACAATACTTGCTTCAGATGCAAGTTCAAGCTCAACAAAGGTACTTAAATGCCCTCACAACAATGATGATTCCATAGTCACACACTATTCTTCAACAATTTATAGCTCCGGAATCACATACGACTCTCACACTCACAAAGATGAACACATGCATGACTTCACCCATAGGTTTGCCCTTATTTTCCAATCAACTTTTGTTTCAGCTCAGCCAAGATAAAAAAGGTCTTATCAAGGCTTGTAACATGGATGAGTGTAAGGGTATGGTTATTTAGGCTTAGTGGCTGCTACCCTCATGAAATGTGGTCTGAACATCACTTTCTTCCTTTTCTCCAACATTTTAATCATGCTCAAAATTTACCCCATTATTCAACTTCCAATGGAATACAGGACACCCCATTTCTTTTGCGACTTTCACCACTTTATTTCACAACTTTTTCATTCTTTTTCTTTTGATTTCTTCTTTTCTTTCTCTTTCTTTTGTTTATATGGAGGGGTTCCCTCTTTTTCAAGACCATGGTTCAAAGGGGAATTCTTAACATTCTTGATTTACCTTCTCTTTTCACCACACCCCAACTTTGGCTTTTGGCCTAAGTTGGCTATTCAAACAAACCACACTTCATGAGGATTATGGGTGAATGGACAATGAGGGATCACAATTTCATCAAGTTTCTTCCAAGAAAAGGATACGGCTCAAAGGGGTTCAAGCAAAGTTCACACATCTCACAAGTTTGGCCACAAAAAGAGGTATATTGTCAAATTGTTTCACTCCTCAAAATCGTTGCCTAAGATCATTTCAAGAGCTTGCATCACTTAGTCAACCGGACCAATAGGGCAAATTCTAGGTGTCATCATACAAGGTTCACGGTAAGCTCATTACACAAGGCATTGGCACCAATGTCAAATGACACTCCACACTTTCGCTAGTGTGCAATGTTCATCACAATAAACTCCATTCGATAATCGGCTAGTCATAACGAGATGCAAAATGTCCATATATTGTCTACGCAACTTCATTTGGCCACATCGTACCTACGCATTCATTTTTTTAGATTAAGCGTACTATTTAAGTCATCGGTATTGATCATAACCGATACTCAAATTTGCACAAGAACAACCACATTCAATCACAACACGAAGTGGCAATTTTTTTTTAGATAGGTCAAAAACCATTTTCATTCATAACAAGGAGCCACAAGCTCGAACATCCACAAGATAAAATCAACACACGATTTAAAACACAAAAACCCAATATATATACAAAATATAGTAAACAAGAGGTAGGTATGGAAATACCTCACCCCAGCACAAACAAAAAGCAGTTGTCCTCAAATGCAACAAACAAAATCAAAAGTCAATAAAAACGACAGAGAGGGAGGTAAAGAATAATCCTATATACACAGTAGCTCCATCTGTCAGGGCATCAATCCCCGCTGCAACACTCTGATCCTGGGCATCATTGCCCAGTGAAACAACAACAATGTCTCCACTATAGCCCCCCATGGATGTATCTGCTAATGAAATCTGCATGGCTGATTGTACCATTTCCTCCTCAACCTCTGTAAGGCCCTCTTAGGTAGTCTCATCATGGACACCGAGTTGCTCCTCATCAGTCTTAGCCTCAGACTCGGCAGCAGCCACCTCATCAACTCGAACCTCATCTCCGGTGGTAGCCGGAGGCACATCAGAGTCATCTAGCATATCAGGGATCTCCACAGTCCCAAAAATCATAGACATATTTGTGGACTTCAGCTGATCCACATCCTTCCTCAACTCAGCAATTGCGGCCTTTAGGGCCATCACCTCATCAGTGGCCCATGTCCTTGATCAATAGACACACTAAGAGGTGTCATAACAACAGTGAGGTCCCTCTCAATCATCCCAGGGACTGTAGCCTCAAGCCTGGAGGCACGCCTATCAGCAGAATGGGCTAGATGCCCCATCCGTAGTATCACAGACTAGGTGAGTAGAGGTAGGTAGGAAGTAGCACTAGCAGCAGACCTAGGAAGAAGGGGAGCAGTAGAATAACTCAGAGTCATGGAAGGAACAACACTAGATATACCTGAACGCCCAGGGGCCGGAGTAGGAAATATTGCCTTTGCAGGTAAAGTCTCAATGTCCACAGCCGAAGAAGAATTTACCGGGGCTGACTTCTTCTTCTCAGCCTCATCCTTTAAGTACTCAGCCTGAATGTGTTGGATATTAGTAGAAGAGGTGGGAATCACTTCCACATCCTTCTTCTTATCGCGGGGCACTATGGCTCGTTTGCATAATTCGGTGATCAACACCAGGAACGAAAGCGATGTTTGACGCTGCCTAGCCCTCATGGCCATTTCTTGGCCAATGATCATACCCAAGTTTATACTTGTCCCATCAATGATGCAACCAAGACAGGCTGCCTTCGTGTCGCAGAGGATAGACTCATTCTGGTACAACATGATTGTGCTGCTAATATAACCAAACAAGTACCTCGCTGCTACATTGAGGTCTTTCTTTTCTATGGGCGCTCCAGCTTCGATCCACTTGGGAGTACCGTCAAATAACAGAGGGGCTAACCATTTTTTCATAGTCTCGAATGATTTTGTATTGATAGTCATCTAAAATATTCTCTGTACACCCTAGAACTGCATTAATATCATTGCTATCACACTTCACTTTCTTACCCCTGACAACCACATAATCTACAGCCTTGAATGTAGCAGGCTTCCTCTTCTCTTGCGGCACTAGAGCTCTATAGGTAGTGGAAAACTCCTGGACCCAAACAGGAATGTAAGGGCCACGAGGTCTAGTGAAAATCTAGAACTTATGAGACCTTAAAGTGCACCGTATCTCTAGATATCTGTCTATCACTCCATTTGTAGACAACCTCTTTTCCTTAATGATGGTCCTCAATCCCTTAGCCGTTAGTCTATTCATAGACCGGGGAGGAGGACCCTGTGCAGGTGGTGCTGGGACCACTGCCTGATCTGGGACGGAAGGAGGAGTAGTGGCCTGTGGTGCCCAAATCCTCGACGGATCATTCAAACTTTTGGAGCGCATTTCAGCTCTCCAAGCTAGTAGTAGCTGATCATCCTCAGGCTAAAAAATGTCAGTCTGAGGGTCCTAGTGCTCACCCTCACTCTCAGAAATGGTGAGGTGAGTGGCATACACTCCTTCATTGTCGGAGCTAACTTCCGGTGACTCAGGAGTAGGTGTCTTTCCTTTTCCTTTAACCTTCCCACATGTGGTAGGAAGTTTTGTGACCTTTGCTTTAGATGCAACTGCATCCTCATTGATAGTGATTCCATTTGCCCTTTTACGGGGTAGCATGTCTTGTCCTGCTACTTTTGGTCTAGCCATATCTGTAAAACACATCAGGAATAGTTAGAACAGTTTAAGAAAAACGCAGAAAACAGGTTGCAGAAAGACACGCCGAACCGATTGGCGAGTCATCGACTCACTTTTGCATGCCAGATCAGGCTCACCGAAAGGACTAGTTAGAAAATTTCTCAGAAAAAAGACAGGTCGGCGATATGCAGGGCCTTTTGGGGAATCGTCGACACCACTAGGCGAGCTCAGACTAACCCGCCGAAATTTACATAATGTTTTAAGGGTTAGAGGTGCAGAAAGGGCGATCAAGGGAGACTTTCGCCGAGTCGCCAAGTGAACTCGGCAAGCTGAGGCTTCCCGCCGAAAGTTACAGACTCTAAACTAGCGAAAACATTAAATTAAAAGCAATCTAGGGGGACTTTGGCGAACCGCCGAGTGGTTTGGCGAGCTCGACCAAGCTCGCCTAATTGCCCAACGTCCTAATTTTTTACCCCTCTTCCCAAATTCAAGCCTGCAACCCCCGAAAACAAAACAAAACAACACACTTAATTAATAAAGCCCAGACCCATATGACCCATGCCACCAGGGTACTCAGACTTCCTCTGGTTTGGCCAAAATTGGCCATTTGATGACTTTTGCCCCTAAGAATGACGTCAAACGCTCCATTATTGGGCAAAGCACGTCATTTAGCACAATTTGGGTTACTCAGACTTAACCCGACTAGACCCAACAACAAAATACCGCAACCCAACAATTTAAGATCACTTTTAAAGCACAAAACTTGGGAAATCAATAATATAAGGATTTCAGGCACGATATCAAAACTAAAATAGGCAAGCTAGCACACAATTACGATTTTAGAGTAGGCCCAACACACATCAATAAGATTTAAATAATTGCATTTGAATTTAACCACTATTTAAGAGTTCGGGATTCGGAAAACCAACCTTTTAGACAAAATACGAATTTGTAAAGCTAGGCGGCAATGTATTCCAACTCTGAGCATGAGATCAACGAGCAAAAAGTAATAAAAATGCAAAAATATAGAAACTATATAGTATGGGTGCAAATATACGAGGCTAAAAGTGAGGGAATTTGAAATTTTAAACCTTTGGCCTTTAAAAACTGTTCAGTTCGCGGTGCTTCGGCGATATTAATCGTCCTCGCAGAACCACTCGGCGACACGCTGAGTGGTTACTTACCTTACAGAGTTTTATAGGACCTCTAGTTAATTTAGGGGTCCAAAAAACGGACAAAGTCGGGCTCGCCGACTTGTTCGGTGAGTCACCAATTTGTCCAAAGGCCCACCGAGTTTTACAGACTCCAACCTGATCCTGAGTCCAACAGCGGTCCTAGTCGGGCTCACCGACCCCTTAGGCGAGTCACCGACTGGACTCTTGGCTTGCCAACCTGCATTTTCCAAACACATTCCGCTTATCACCCTACACAATCAACACCCGTTATTCCAAAAACAAACATAAAGCAATAAAAACTTGGGTTGCCTCCCAAGAAGCGCCTTAGTTAACGTCGTGGCACGACGCAAGTACCTATTCAAACTTCATTCTTGGGGTTTGCCATAGTATCACTAGGCAACTCCCCTTGCTGTCTTGGGTTTAGATGCAAAGAAATATGACCCATTTGGGTCTCCAACTACTTGATAGAGACGGAATGAGAGGTCACCATCTGGTTGAGAGTCGATACAGCTTCCTTTATTTCCTTCAAAACTTTATCGGACCCTTCAAACTTGTTGAGAATACGTGAGAGCATATCCACAGTTTGGCCACCCTTAGAATATTTGGGCTTTTGACGCTCATGGGGAGGAACATACCTATCCTTCTCCCCCTCTCTTTTCTTCCAAGTGGTGTTACGATCACACCACTCTCTATCACGGTCTCTCCAGCCCTCATCTCTGTTCCAACCTTGGTTACCACCCGGCCTTGGGTAGTTTGCATGATAACCTCCTCCTTGGTTGGCTAGGAAGTTCACTTCCTCATTGTACATCGCTTCAAACTTGTCCTCATTGGGGTTTACACAACCAACACCCACAACATTTACACTCCTAGCACCAACACCCATGATATTTTTGGCTAAAATGTCAATTTAAAAGTGAGGGGAAACCTTATCTTCACGAGTGTACCATGCCTGGTTTATATTAGCTATGCCGTCAAGGAGTTAGCCTGCTATTACATAAGGATGTTGCATTAAACCTCCCGGAGAAAGTTGATCAGCCACTCCCTTGTTCACTGAATCAAGGCTTCTGTAAAAGTACTGCAACAGAGCATTATCAAGCAATCCATGAGTTGGGAATTGCAGCACCAACTTCTTAAATCTTAGCCAAGTCTCATGGATTGGCTCAGCCTCCAAACGCTTGAAGCTTTGGATACTATCCCTGAGTGTAATCACCTTCGAAGGAGGGAAAAATCACACTTGGAATGCGGTGACAAGCTCTTCCCACGAAGTGATAGAATCTCTTAGCAACTCAGCCAACCACTTACATGCTTCTCCCATTAGAGAAAATGGGAACAATCTCAACCGGACTGATTCTTGAGATATATTGTTAAAGGAGAACGGTCCACAAACGTCAACAAAGTTCCTTATATGCTCATGGGGATCTTCATGAGCCAACCCACCAAACAAACCTTTCAGTTGTAAGAGCTGCAACATGGTGCTTGTAATGTGGAACACAACGTTCCCTTCAGCTGGAGGCAAACGAATGGCACCAACTCCACCCACTAGATTTGGGTCATTGACATTCGGTTCATTGACATCATTGAGATTCTTGATGCCATCTTAGTGGCCCACTTGGATTCTATTGCTTCCATTGACACTCATTTCCTCTCTTTTAACAAGCAACACAAAAACCAAAACTAAAAGTAAGTAGATTCAACTATAACTAAAAAGAACACAATTCAACTTCACCGAAAGAATTTCAAACAACACCACTCACCGGCAGCAGCGCCATTTTGATTTTTCATTTCAAGCACAGCACATCCCATTCTAGGTGTTCAACGATTATAAATCAATATAAAACCCAACTAAATGAATTGGGGTTGAATCCCACAGGGAGCGGTACGTGTTTAAGATTTAATTGAGAAGTATAAATGTGGTCAAATCAGTCATAGGAATAAAAATTATCGAATAAAGACATCCTTCAAATTAAAGGGTGACACGAATGTCAAATGAGGGGGGGGGGGGTTGGTTTTGATTATCAACTACAAACAACAGTCACAAACAATAAAAATTAACAATAATGAGACGAATTCTTGGGATATGATCGATTATAGGCTATTATAGACATATGGGTAATTGCAACTATTAGAAAATAGCTAGATATTAGTGAGTAGGCCAAGCTATAAGGGAGGTAAATTTTCTCTCAAACAATTTACCCTGAATCAAGCGATTTCTCTCGAACATCAACAAGCATGCAAAATAAGAGCAGCCCACACCTTAATCCATTCACTCTCTCGAGCTGAATGTGTGGGATTGGGTTTAGGATTCACTCTCTCGAGCTGAACCCAGGTCAACCCAATACCCACAAACCATTAATCAAAAACCTTACTTCTAAAACCTCTCGCTCGAGCAAGCCAAGAACACAAACATAGAACTGCATTTGCAACTACAATACCACAATTAATGATTATACTCACTTTTAGATAGCATTTAAACTAACAATTAGCAGTACCCATAAACTAAATCAGCCTATAATCACATAATCACACCTAGTTTTAGCTAGACATTATAAAAAGGTAAAAACTGTTACCAAATGGATTATCCATCAACTGGGTAATAGTGATTTATCCTTACAATGCTCCAATTTGAAGGTTCTCAAAGACCCACTTCCAAATTCTCCAAAGTGAATTTCTTCGATCCTCCAAAGCGAAGGTAAAACTAGAAAAAACTATTTCTAGATGCTCAGAACTTAATAATAATTTGTTCTAAAGGGAATTTGATACGAAACTAAATATTCAAAAACTTATTTATATTAGCCAAAAATAAGTTACGAAAGCTCATTCGGTGAAATAAGTCGGGCTCGCTGAACCACTTGGCGAGCCGCCCTTTGGTATTTTCCATCACCCTTTTTGCCTTGTTATTCAACATCTTGAAGGTCTATAGCTTTGGGTGATCTATCTTGGCTTCATGGAACTACTCAGTGATTTGTCGACTGCTCCTTTGTATCACCGACTTGGTTTCTTCCCTCAGGGCTTGACACACTTGAACTTTAGGCGGTCAGATATCCATTCGGCGATTCGCCAAGTGAACTTGGCAATCATGATGAGTCCACAATTTGGACTCATTTAGGGCTATATTTTGATAGAATTAGTGTCCTCAAATGCATATTTTGTCTCTATATCTAATGAAAATCCTTAAGTTTCAAGTATTTGAGTTGAGAGACAAAGCATGGACGCTATCGAGCAAAAAGGAACAAAGTGGCTGAAAGAAGGAAGAAAAGACGGCCTGACGATCGCCTAATCCATTAGGCGTGTAGCCGAAAGGCCTACAACCTCGACTAATGTTCCAATGTACTTAGCCTTGAAGAAAAGGTCAAGTCTGCGAGGAAAGGGAGAAGTCGGCGAATTGCCGAGCAGTTTCGCGAAGCATCACCATATCGCCCAATGATTCAGAACGCGAAGATGCCGAAGGAAAGAGATAAAAGGCGAGGTACCATACCAAGGGTGGATCGCCGAGTAGTTTGACGATTCCGACTAACTACGCTGAGTGGATCCTTCGCAGCACACTTTTTGATAGCTATTAATACCCGCTTAAATTTGTAGCTTAGTATCAAGCTATTGGAGAACGAAGTTTTAGAATAGAACAATTTTTACATTTTTGGAGACATTGTTCTTGGGCCTTGAAGATTCAAAGGGTTTCAACTCCAAGAAATTGGAAGTGCGTTTTCCAGAGTCTTCATCATTGACGTGTTTAAAGACTTTATTTATCGTACCCATTTGATGGTAACACTTTTGGTATCGAGTTTTATCTCTTTTTCATGTCTAGCTAAAACCCCAATTCTTGGGTTGTGATTTTGTGAATATGGGCTAGATTATCTGTTGGGTCTTGCTTGTTGATGGTTTATTTGTTCTTTAAATGTGATTTCGTTTAGTAGTTGTGTATGAACTTATTGGAGTTGTAGTTGCAAATACGATTTCATCTTAGTGTTTTCGGCTTGCTCGAGAGAGAGGTCGTAAAACTAAGACTACTAAATTGATAGCCGATGGTATTGGGTCGACATGGGTTCAGCTTGAGAGAGTGAATCCCAGTCCTTCTCCCACACATTCAACTCGAGAGAGTGAATGGGCTAAGACGGAGGCCATGCTTAAAGCGGCAACTTGGTGTTCTAGAGAAACCGAGTCGATTCCTTCATCAATTTACTATAAAAAACATATACTCGATAGTCTAATCTATTCCGTATTCCTATCACATCTCAAGAATCCCGTCTCTCTATCTCGTTTTTTTATATTTTTACTTTTTTTTGTTGTTACTTAACTACAAACCCCCATTGATAATTGACGCTTGCGTCATCCCTTTTAGATTTAGTATGTTTATACTCGATAATATTTTTCGCTACGGTTAACTTTAGCATTTTTTTGCGCTTAACCATTAATTTTCAGGAACCGCTCCCTTGGGACTCGACCCTAACCCATTCGGTTGGGTTATATTACTATTGTACGATCGTAGACACTTGAATTGGAAGTTGTATCTTGATTACGCAAACATCAAAATGGCGCCGCTGCCGGTGACTCGACCCCAACCCATTCGGTTGGGTTATATTACTATTGTACGATCGTAGACACTTGAATTGGAAGTTGTGTCTTGATTATGCAAACATCAAAATGGCGCCGCTGCCGGGGACTCGACCCCAACCCATTCGGTTGGGTTATATTACTATTGTACGATCGTAGACATTTGAATTGGAAGTTGTGTCTTGATTACACAAACATCAAATCACCAGGCTTGCCTTTCTTCATTCTTTCAGCTCGTTTTGTTCCTTTTTGGATGTTAGTGTCCTTGCTTTGTTCCTCAACCCATATTCCTGAAAATCAATGATTTAACATCAGTTATTGGCACAAATTAAACATTTGAGGACACTAAATCTATATAAACAAAGACCTAAATGAGTGCAAATCTCGGACTCATCAGCCAACTATCAAGACAAGGTTTCAAAGTACCCAAAAAGGTTGGTTTCATACTTCTCTACTCTTAGTGACTAATTTCTCCTTAAGACGGTAGTCATCCATCCATTATTGGGAACTGTCACTCCTATAACGACTCTAAGACTTAACATAAATAAGCAAACTATTCGTAGTCTGCTCAATGGGACTATACTCCGAAAAAGAATTGAAAACAAAAGCCGAGCAACTCTCCTAAAAAGAAAAAGACACGATAAAGCAATAAAATATATACAATGAAACTGAAATTCCTCCTAGCACTTAAAGAAAGAATTGTCCTCAGTGTGAAAAGAAAAACAAAGTTAAGAGTGAAAGAGAACTCCCTATTGGCCTCTAGGCCCCGTGCTTCAAATCAGCGAGTTGCCACATTTGTGGAAAAATCCACAGCCATTGTGGCTTCATCACCATCACCATCGCTCGCATCGGTATCATCATCTCTGGGGCCAACATCATCTGATTCATCCTCCTCCAAACCATCCTCTTAATCAGCAATGGCATCATGATCATCAATGGGTTCTTGGAAATCCGAGCCCATGAGACACATGTACATATGTAAACGAGTAACGCTCCGCGAATTTCACTATCTCGTCCTCAGTCACCGGACGACCACCAATCCACAGTTGAAGCTCGTCCATTCCAAACATACGACCCATCCAGCTGTCATCTCGGGCTTCCCTATCGGCAACAGACGACACTTGCCCTTGGGACTGATCATGCACTTTAGTTTGTGCGATATCAACCAGGAGGCATACTAAATGAGGGGCACAGGGAGGACACATATCATAGACTTGTTACTCGATTTCTAAGGCATGGAGGTAGCTAGTGATGAGGTTGCCATAACAGAAGTGCCATATCTTATTAGTCTGAAATTTTAGCATATTCTGGCTCAAAATAGCTCTGACATTTACTTGAAGCCCCTTCATCAGTCGGTATACTATCACAACTCTCTCCCTAGTGACATCGGTTTTATGCTTGCATGATAGTAAGGTGCTAGACACAATTTTCAACCAATTACGCGCCTCCAAATTCAAGTGGGCATAATGAAGAGTCTAATGACGACCCATGTCTCTAACTCTATCCCACCGAGAGATAAAGTTCACCCCACACAGAGTATGCCTAATATCACGATAAGGGGGTCGTTCAATCATGGCTTGATAGTAAGAATTATCAAAATTAGGGGCACCCAAAAACTCATTCAATGCTCCTACAGTAAAGTGCACATGACTATTCCTAATTAGACCTTGGTTCCACTCAACCTGATGTGTATTCCCATTAGCATATAATTCACGTACAAAGCTCAAATTGCACTCACCTTGATCCATAAAGATATAGTGGAGGCCCAAAGCGCCGACTTGCGTATGAATGTGATAAAAGTCTTCTAGCAATCACTCCTCATCGACATACTTGTCACCCATGCACTTAGATTCTTTTTGGCAATTGTATCACTCTTCTCCATTGTGAATTACTGCTTGTTTACCAAATTTTTGAGGCGGCAAGTCGGTGGGGCCTGAGTAGAACTTTCGGAAGCCTCCCTTTTTCTACTCTGCTTCGTATCTGAGCCACTAGCAACACTTTTTCCCTTGGGAGCCATCTTCACACCCAACAATGGTAGAAAAGAAGAAATAAAAGAATTTTTGAGGGAGAAGGAGGGGGGTCAGGTGGCAGAGGGGTGGGAGGTTTTGGTGGGTTTTGAAAATAATTTGAAATTGGTGAGTTTTAATGGTTGGGAATAGAGGAAAAAGTAAGAGGAGAATGTTTTGGGAAGGAATTGTGGAGTTTGGGGTTTTGGGGAAGAATATGGATGGAGAAGATGAAGGAATATGTGGGATTTGGAGGAGATGGGCGGTTAGAGAGAGGAATACAGAGAGAAAGTGAGGTGGGTTTGGGTAGGTGAAGGATTTTAAGGTGGATTTTTCAAGTGGGACCCAACAAAATTTCGGACAACAAAGCTGGCGCGTAGGGGGGGGGCAAGCAGCGCGCAAAAAACCTCCCCCAGAACTTCCCTTGGTGGCGTGATGCGCCAGGGATAGTGGCTCGACGCGCGTTGTTTGTGCCAGTCATCGATGCTTTTTCTTTGGCCTGGCACAATGGTGGCGCGGGGCGGTGCCAATGTACCAAAAATGGGCCTCAGTTGTTTAGATTTTAGTGTGGCGCGCCCGACTTGCCTCCTAACCCATTTTCTAGTGTAGTTGGTTCTCTTTTCTCGTGGTTTGTTCTCTGATAACCTACATATCAACCAAACAACGTGACATAATAATGGTGGGTTGCCTCCCATCCAGCGCCTTAGTTTTGGTCATGGCACGATTCCTCTTTTTATCTAACTACTACAAAGCAATCAAACTTAACCAAATCCCTATTAAAAAAAAAACAAGAAACTCTTCACTAGATCCTATAAACTTTAAACTAAGCTAAAGATTCAAAATTAAGCAACTAACTACCTATTACATATCTATCACGGGTTACCTCCCCTGGAGTGCATGGTTTAACATTGCGGCTGAACGCAGCTTGTATTATTCATCATTTAGCTAAAGAGCTTCTCGATTGCGATCTGATTCTTCACCAAAGTTCTGCTTAACCCTTTGCCCATTCACCAAGAATGACAAGACATTTTTTCCTTTTAAGTTATACCGCACCATGTTGTGTCATTCTTACCACCTCGAAGGGACCACTCCATTTTGACCTTAGTTTTCCAGGGAATAACTTAAGTCTTGAGTTAAAAAGTAGTACCATATCTCCTAGAGTGAAAGTGCGAGGAACTATATGCTTGTCATGCCATCTTTTGGTCTTCTCTTTGTATAGCTTAGCATTCTCAAAAGCATGGCGCCTAAACTCCTCAAGTTCATGCAATTGATCCATTCACTTCCTACCTGCCAGCTCGGGGTAGAGATTAAACTTTTTGATTGCCCAATAAGCTTGGTGCTCTAATTCCACCGGAAGATGACATGGCTTGCCGAACACCATGTGATAGGGAGAAGTCCCTATGGGTGTTTTATATGCCGTTCTATACACCCATAACACATCACCAAGTTTCTAAGACCAATCTTTTCTCTGCGCATTCACTGTCTTCTGTAATATTTGCTTCACCTCTCTATTCGACACTTTCACTTGACCACTTGTTTGAGGATGGTAAGTTGTAGCCACTTTATTCCGGATACCATACTTAGCAAGAAGATTCTTCACTAAATAGTTAATGAAATGCTTACCTCCATCACTTATGATTGCCCACGGAGTGCCAAATCGAGTGAAGATTTAGTCACCACTATTGAATCATTCATGGGAAGAGCTACCGCCTCAACCCATTTGGATACATGAACAACAACCACCAGAATATATTGGTTTCCATTAGACGGTGGGAAGGGACCCATGAAGTCAATACCCAAAACATCAAAGATTTACACCTCAAGAATGTTATTTAGTGGCATCTTATGTCTTCTCAATATGGTACCAAACCTTTGGCATTGATCACATCCCTTCACATAGGCATTAGAATCTTTAAACAAGGAGGGACAAAAGAAACCAGATTGTAATACCTTGTGCGCTTTCCTCCGTGGTGCCGTTTATATGGATTCACATGACAACTCTCAAGTACTTTCTTGACCTCATATTCCTGAATGCATCTTCTTACCACCTGATCTACTCCTTGTTTGAATAAGAATGGTTCATCCCAAATGTATAACTTAGCATCATGAGTCAACTTTTTTTCCTATTGTGTAGTTGAACCTGGAGGATACTCTCCACTCACTAACAGATTTACTATATCAGCATACCAAGGCACTTGAGAGATATCCAATGCCATCAACTGTTCATACGAAAACTCTTCCTGTATTTGTTCCCCTTCATGTACATGGAGAAATCTTCTAACCTGGACAAATGATCAGCTATTTGGTTCTGAGTACCCTTTCAGTCTTAGATCTCAAGGTCAAATTCTTGGAGAAGCAATATCCACCAAATCAACCTTGGTTTAGCATCCTTATTGTTGAATATGTACTGAATAGCTGCATGGTCAGTATAAAAAATTACCTTGGTACCTACCAAATACGATGTGAACTTGTCGAAGGCGAATACTAGAGCCATCATCTCCTTCTCAGTCACTGTGCAATTAGCTTGAGCAGAATCAAGGGTCTTGCTCGCATAGTAGATTGAATGGAACACTTTATCTTTTCTTTGTCCGGAGACTGTAACCATTATTACATTGCTTGCATCACACATGAGTTCAAATGGTAACTCTCATTTAGGAGCAATCAAGATTGGAGCTTCAATCAAGTTCCGCTTGAACACCTCAAACGCCTTCAAGCATATCTCATCAAACTCAAATTTCACCTCCGTCTCCAAGAGACTGCACATAGGTCTTGCAATCTTGGAAAAATCCTTGATGAATCTCTGGTAGAAACCTATGTTTCAAAGGAAACTTCGCACCTTTTTTATAGAGATAGGAGGGGGTAATTTTTCAATCATTTCCACCTTGGCCTTATCCATTTCTAGTCTATACTTTGATACCTTGTGACGCAATACTATGCCCTCTCAAACCAAGAAGTGACACTTCTCCTAGTCGAGCACTAAATTTGTATCTCTACATCGAGCAAGTACTTTATCAAGGTTCCAGAGACATACCTCAAAAGACTTCCCAAAGATAGAGAAATCATTCATGAACATCTCTACAAAGTCCTACACCATATCATGAAAAATGGCCATCATGCACCTTTGAAAAGTTGTTGACGCATTGCAAAGTCCAAATGGCATGCATTTGAAAGCATATGTGCCATAAGGACAAGTGAATGTGGTCTTCTCTTGATCTTCGGGCGCAATCAAAATCTGGTTATATCTAGAATACCCATCTAAGAAGCAATAGTACTTCAGCCCTGCTAAATGGTCAAACATCTGATCAATGAAAGGGACAAGATAGTGATATTTTCATATGGCCTCATTTAGCTTCTGGTAATCCATTCAAATTCTCCATTCGGTGACGGTTCTAGTGGGAATCAACTCATTTTTCTTGTTTCTCACCATTGTCATACCTCCCTTCTTTGGGATACACTGCACAGGACTTACCCACTTACTATCGTAAAATGGGTACACGATTCCAACATCTAACCACTCTATTACTTCCTCTCTCACCACTTCTTTCATCAGGGGATTTAGTCTATGTTGATGTTGTGCACTTGGCTTATGATCCTCATCCGTATTGATTTTGTGCATACATAACGCTGGACTAATCCCATGGATATTTGTCATTTGCCAACCAGTAGCTCTCTTCCTTCGCTTCAAGATTCTCAATGCCATATCCACTTGTGTTTCAGACAATTTTGCAGAAAGTATTACATGTAAGGTTTCATTGTTACCTCAATACACATACCTTAGGTGAGCATGCAGAGATTTCAACTCCAATTTAGGTGCTTCTTCAATTGAGGGTTTGGGTGGAGGCCCCAATTCACGATCCAATGATTCCACACTACCTCTGTGTGTTCCCAATATGGCCAAATTAAGACAAGCATCTATCTCTTGAGCTTCAGTATCTCCATCTATGTCATGTCCCACTAAAACACTTTCCAAGGGATCCTCGGAAGCAATGCAATATGACTTTACTGCTAGATCTACAACAGTAATGGTGGACAACTCTTCATAGACAGAAGGTAATTTCAAGAAGTGATAGACGTCAAACACTTCAACCTTATCATGTGTCCTCATAGTCAACTGCCCAGCTGCTACATCGATCAATGCTCACCCGTGGTAAAAAAAGGACGCCCCAAAATAAATGGAACTTCTGGATCAGGCTCAAAGTTTAAGACCACAAAGTCCACCAGAAAGATCAACGATCCAAGTTGCACCAACTAATCCTCTACTACCCCTTCTATCCTAGCAATGGATCTATCGGCAAGTTGGAGAATGATAGTGGTTGGTTTTAGACTTCCCAACCACATAAGATTAATGCTCGCACCCAAATCACATAAACCCCGAGAATGGACACTTTGTCCAATTGTAATTTGCACAATGAAGCTACCCAGATACTTCAACTTCTTGGGTAGTCTATTCTATATTCGAGAGCTACACTCCTCAGTAAGTGATACCATTTCATACTCCATTAGCTTCCTCTTATTTGCCGCTATCTCCTTCACATACTTGGCATACTTAAGATTCCCTGCAAAATATCAACCAAATGCAGGTTAATGTGAACCTATTTAAGGAGAGAGAGAAACTTACTGAAGCATTCATTTTCATTCTGCTTTCTGAACTTTTGTGGAAAAGGAGGAGGTGGCTTCATTTGAGGAACTCTTCTCAACATTGGAGTTCCTTACCACCTCTTCTTGTTTCTTTTCTCTACTCATTACCTGAGTATCTCTCTTTTTAGGATCTAGTTCCTCTAGTTGTAACCCACTTCTAGTACTCACAACATTCAACTGCTTAGGGTTGGTCTCAGTGTCACTAGGCAAACCTCCTTGCGGACACAAGTTGAGTGCATTAGCTACTTGCGCAACTTATTTTTCTAGACTCATTTGTGACATTTGGATGTTCCTCATCTTCTCATCCTATTTATCTATCCTTGCATTCATCTTTTCATTCTCAACACTATTCTTACCGATTTTTGCCATTAGCTTTTGGAACAACTCTTCATTACTTATCCCCCCTTTCTATGCACTTGGATTTCCGCCTTAGGTAGTATTTTGATATTGCTGCCCCATTCTTTGTGCTCGGTATTAGTTAGACCCTTTTTCTTAATTTTGGTTTTGATTTCCACCCCATGAGAAGTTAGGATGGTTTCTCCAACTAGAGTTATAAGTATTGCCAAAACCCTGCGGACCTCTAGCTTTTTGCGCATTTCGCACATAGTTCACGGAGTCTGGATTTGCTTCAGAAAATTCGGTTTCATGTGCTCCACTACCACAAAATCCGCACCAAACCACAGATTATTGTATAACATTCACGGGTTCTTGCTGATTTAGTGTAATTTTCTTGAACTACATGGTTATACTATGGTTCATTGCATCTAATTTTGCATTTATAACAGTAGCTTGATCCACATCTAGAATTCCTGTAACCCTTTGTGTCGTGGTCCGTGGTACTTCCCCATTCCATTCAGGGTTTCCCTCCGAGAGTCTGTCTAGGAGGTCAAATAGCTACTCATGGGTCTTTGCAAAATCTTGTCCACCTACTACACTATTAAGGAGTACTCGTGCATTATAATCAAGACATTCAAAGAAAATGTGAGCAAGTACCTCATTAGCCTAGTAGTGATGTGGACAAGTATTCAACAATTGCTTGAATCAAGTCCATCCTTGGTACAAATCCTCTCCATTTGTTTGGTTAAAGCTCAATATTTCACTCCTCAACCTCGCAGTGTTGCCTGATTGAAAGAATCAACTTAAGAACTTTTTCGCTAAATAATCCCATGTAGTTGATGGAATTTGGTGGCTCTGTATTTAACCACTGCCTAGCTTCTCCAAATTATGAGTGTGGAAAAAGAGTCAACCTCACATAATCCGATGAAACCCCGTTTGGGATGTGTGTATCGCTCATCTCCAAACACTTCCTTATATGCACTTGGGCATCCTCGTGGGGGAGATCGGTGAATTGCCCCATCGCGTCAATGAGTTGCACCATGTTCTGTTTCAGCTCAAATCTGCTACCCACCGGTGGCTTCCGTATGTTTGATGCAGCATTGGCTGTGAGTGGGACTGCCACATCATAGACTGGTCTTACTGGTATGACTAGGGGTACCTCTTGTCCTTCATTGTTTGTCACAACCCAGGGGTACACCCTAGATATTGCATGGCATTTATGACCCCAAGAGGACCCATACAAGCCACTTAGCATTCATAACATAAGAAATAAAATCAAAGAGATAAAGACAACATTTCAAGTCCAATGGTTTTATAAAAGTAAAGCAGAAGTCTAAAACACTTGTCTCAATAGCCATCTAATACAATAGAATGAAATTGGGCCTAGCCCATACATCATGTCCAAAACTGAAAGTAAGATAGAATTTGAAAATAATGAGAATTCGTCCTCAAAGCATAAGGACTCACCAAAGCTCGGGAATCTCGTCAATCAACCTCTAGCCAAGAAACTGAGGACCCTGACAGTCGGACCCTACATTTGTGGAAATGTAAGCAAGAGTATGCATTAGTACAAAATAATGTACCAAGTATGATAGCTATGCATAAAACATTTAAATCATGATAAAAAGGGGCACTTTTATAAATGTGCAATGATCAAGTTAAAAATGTACCTTGAGAGTTAGAAACCATAAGTCATAAAACCATGATCAATGCAAGTGAATATCATCTTAAAACAAACTTACGATACTTCCTTGAAGTAACCTTGTTTCATTATCACTTTTCTTATTTGTGGAAAATAGCCTTAACCGACATATAAGACCATGTGAGCTATTAAGATACAATCCGGTGTCCACCTCAGACCGAAAAGGAGTGTCCTACTTTCCAAGGAAGGACCATGAACTTCTAGCTAATGTTGATCCACTAGCTAATGTCTATCAAGACAATCATCCTATGGGGGCAAGTAGGTAAGGGATAAGGATATAGCTACTAGAAACCCGACCTCTACTAATGGGAGAGCCTCCATCTCAATATCCTCTCGGTACTAAGCATAATTCCCACGGAGTAGTCATTTTCTTAACTTGTTCTTATTATCCATGGAAGGGCACGTCATCTTGCCAATCCAAGCTAAGTCATATGTCATCCATGGAAAGGTATTATTAAGTAACCAATCCAAGCTAGGTCTTATTGAAATTGCTCCTAAGATCTTTGATTCAAAGTTTAGTTGAGAAAAACCTTTCAACCCTAAGAATTATTTATGTGAGAATGTCCTTTCACAAATTATTCTTTAATGTGTTTATGAGAAATCCTTTCAACAACACAACAACAATCATCATCTTTGATACTCTACTCTCAAAGCATCCTTAAAACATTTACATAAATCTCATAAGAACATGTTTAATTTCGTAATCACCTCTTTCAAAATTCAAAACCCACATCACATCATCATAATTAGAAAACATGGGGTTTACATGGGTTCATGTAGAAAATCATCATAATATCATAGTATTTCATCAATTCATGCATAAGAGATCATAATTAAATCATTTAAATCCATAATCAAGAGAACCCATGGCAATTGAAGAAAACCCTAACTCAATTGGGGATTTCTAACTTTTAAAATAAGAGAATTTGGGAAATCCATGAATGGAAGGAATCCATGGATGAAAACTATCATACCTCAATGCCAATTGTTTAACTGCAATGGAGGAATTGGAGAATTGCCTTGAAAACCTTAGCTTTCTTCTTTAACTTCTAGAGAGAGAAATATTTTAGAGGGAGACTTGTTCTTCTTTTATGAATTTTGAGGGAATCACTTTTAAATTGGGGAAATTTGAGGCAAAACACTTATATAGGTCTTTAGGTGAAAGGTAAAACGATGTAGTATAGAATTAAAATAATCTGAAAAGATTTTTAAGACCCTGCCTTAAAAATTTTAAATAAGGCACAGCGGGGCTTGCCAAAGGCCACTCGATGACTCTCTAAGTGAGCCTTTAGCTCACCAAAAATGACAGTAAGTCGGCTTGGGGACCAAGTCAACTAGGCAATGGGGAAGGTACTTTCGCGACACGCCGAATGGAACGGCGAGCTCAACTTATCTCGCCTAAAGTTCCCGAATGCTGGACACTAAGTTTAACAAAACAAGGTGAGGGGGTTCCACTTGGCAGATCGCCAAGTCATTCGGCGTTCTCAACCTACTTCGCCGAATCAGCTAAGGAACAAATATTTCCCCTTTCTCTGAATTCGAGGTGTTACATTATCTCCCCCTTGGGGACATTCATCCTCGAATGGGATTCTGGACACCTCATTTCAGGAAAGACTCAAAACTAGCAGCCCATCATGTGCAATCACATAAATGCACATATCCGAGGAGGAAACATCAACTCCAAGCTAAAGCATGTTAAAAACATCATATCATATGGTCTATATGCATTTCATACTAAGATGCACATAAAATGTGGAAATCAATCAAGTTGATTCATTTTTCTTAAAACTTAAGCTTTCCATGAACATGCATATTATGGAAATCGTGCAAACATCTAAAACACATGACACCAAAAGAGTAAACCATGAGGAACTCAATACCTCAAGCTAGAATAGGAGTAGAAGGAAAAAGATGAGGATATCGGGACATCATATCAGCCTCGTCCTCCCAAGTAGCACACTCAACTAAATGATTCCTCCACAAGACTTTCAGGGAAGCAACTTTCGTGATCCTCAATTTCTTGACTTGCTAGTCTAAAATCTCAACCGGAATTTCTTCATAAGAAAGAATCTCCTTCACTCCCAAACCTTCTAAGAGAACTATAGATATCGGATCTCCAACACATTTCTTTAACAATGAGACATGGAAAATCGGATGCACCAATGCCAACTCATTAGGCAAATATAATTCATAAGAAACCTTACCAACACATCTCAAAATCTGATATGGACCTACAAAGGGGGGATTAAGCTTCCTTTTCTTACCAAACCTCATTACACCCTTCATGGGTGAGATTTTCAAGTAAACCCAATCATGAACATCAAACTCAAGATCTCTTCTTCTAACATCGGCATATGACTTTTGTTGACTTTGGGTTGTTCTCAACCTCTCTCTAATAAGTCAAACTTTCTCCATAGCCTCATATACTAATTCGGGACCTATTAGGGATACTTCACCCACCTTAAACCAGCCTATAGGAGATCTACACCTCCTACCATACAATGCCTCAAAGGGAGCCATACCAATACTTGAGTGGTAGCTATTGTTATAAGCAAATTCAATCAAAGGCAAATGATCATCCCAATTACCCTTGAAGTCAATCACATAAGCTCTTAACATATCTTCCAAAGTTTGGATAGTACGCTCCGCTTGCCCATAGGTTTGGGGATGAAAGATCATGCTAAGTTTAACACGAGTACCAAGGCCCTTATGGAAAGATCTAAAAAACTGAGAAGTAAATTGGATACCTCTATCAGAGATAATGGACAAAGGCACTCCATGCAACTTCACCATTTTCTTCAAGTACAACTTAGCATAATCCTCCACCGAAAAGGAAACCTTGACGGGAATGAAATGAGTCTATTTCGTCATTCGATCCATTATAACCTAAATCGAGTCACGTTGTCTCCGGGTGTGAGGCAAACCAACAATGAACTCCAGATTCAAATATTCCCACTTCCAAGTAGGAATGCTAATGTCTTGAGATAACCCTCCCGATTTCTGATGTTCAACTTTCATTTGTTGATAATTAGGACACTTACCCACAAACTACACAATATCCTTCTTCATCCCATTCCACCAATAGATCTCCCAAATATCATGGTACATCTTGATGGCTCCCGGGTAAATGGAATACCAAGAAATATGGGCTTCTAACAAAATATATTCCCTCAAGCCATCAACATTAGGAACACACAAATGACCTTGATATCTAAGTAGCCCATATCCCCCTCTGGGATAAAGCCTCTACGGACTTTTTAAGCACTGCTTCCTTCAATTCAACCAAAGTCGGATCAAGACCTTCCTTAGCTTTCACATCTACCACAAAAGACGATTCTGAACCATTGTGATTCATAACACCACCCTTGGTAGATTCTACTAAATGAACACCCAACCGGGCTAATCTATGAACATCTCGAACCAACTCTTTCTTATCTTTTTCAATATGAGCAACACTTCCCATAGATAACCAACTAAGAGCATCCGCCACCACATTCGCCTTACAAGGGAACACTCATATCATAATCCTTCAAGAATTCTAGCCACCTCATTTGGCGAATATTCAAGTCCTTCTGATCAAACACATATTACAATTCTTGTGGTCGGTAAAAACATCAACATGAACACCATACAAATAATGCCTCCAAATCTTTATGGCGAAAACAACCACCTCTAGCGCAAGGTCATGGGTTGGATAATTCTTCTCATGAATCATAAGTTGCCTTGAAGCATAGGCAATAACTTTCCCATTTTGCATAATAACACACCCTAGACCAATTCTTGAAGCATCACAATAAACAACAAAGCCATTAGTCTCTTCCGGTAAAATCAACACCGAAGCGAAAGTAAGTCTATCCTTCAACTCTTGAAACTCTTCTCAGATGATTCCGACCATAGGAATTTAGCTTTCTTTTGAGTCAATGCCGTCAATGGAGACGAAATCAATGAAAACCCTTCAATAAACCTTCTATAGTAACCGGCTAAACCCAAGAAACTTCTAATATTCGAAGGGGTTAGAGGTCTAGGCCAACTCTTCACCGCATCCGTCTTCATAGGATCTACCTCAATACCCTTACTTGAAACAATATGACCAAGAAAAGCCACAGACCTTAGCCAAAATTCACATTTGCTAAACTTTGCAAGAAGTTGCTGGTCTTTGAGAATTTGCAACACAATCCACAAATGATCAATGTGATCATCCTCACTCCTTGAATAGATCAATATATCATCAATGAACACAATCACAAACATATCAAGGTATTATCTAAACACCATATTCATCAAGTCCATAAAAGTGGCTGGAGCATTAGTCAAACCAAAAGACATCACTAGAAACTCAAAATGTCCATATCGGGTTCTAAAAGACATTTTCAGAATATCATCTTTCTTTACCCTCAATTGGTGGTAACCCGACCAAAGGTCAATCTTGGAGAAGTAACTTACTCCTTCAAGTTGGTCAAACAAATCATCTATCCATGGGAGAGGATACTTATTGTTAACCGTAACCTTATTCAATTGCTGGTAGTCTATACACATTCGAAGAGAACCATCCTTCTTTCTAACAAACAAAATTGGAGCACCCCATGGGGATATACTTGGTCGGATGAAACCCTTATCCAACAAATCTTTCAATTGCTTTTTCAATTCCTTAAGTTTCGCCGGAGCCATTTGGTAAGGAGGAATAGAGATAGGCTGCATACCTAGGAGAAGGTCAATACCAAAGTCTATCTCCCTTTCGGGAAAAATATCAGATAGATCATCTCAAACACTTCCAGAAACTCATTAACATCGACTCAAGAGTAGGGGTTTCGGAATATACATCCCTCACCCTAACTAGATGGTAAATGCAACCTTTAGCAATCATCTTTCTAGCTTTAAGACAAGAGACAAACTGACCCTTAGGCATAGAATTTCCCCATTTCAACTCTAGGACGGGCTCATTTGAAAGTGAAACTTGACTACACGAGTTTTACATCAATAGAAGCATAATATGAGTGCAGCCAATCCATACCAAGGATAACATCAAAATCTAGCATATCAAGCTCTACCAAATTAACAAGAGTAACTCTATGGGACAACATTTTCTATAGACCCTCGTAGCCACAATAGAATTACCAACACAGGTAGAGACCGAAAAGGGATCTAGCAACACATTTGGAAGAACATCAAACCTCATAGCCACATATGGGGTCACAAAAGACAAGGTAGAACCAGGATCAAGTAGAGCATAAACATTCAAGCTGGAAGACTTTTAACATAACGAAAACCATATCGGGAGAACCTTCTTGTTAACCACGAGTCTAAAGTGCGTGGAATCAGTTTTGGTTGGGAACATTAGAACTCGAACCACTAGAAAGAGCTTGCTTACCCTCTCTTTTTGTAGCCGTGAGCATTGGGAGATCCCTCATCTTATGACCACTTTTACCATAACTAAAGCAACTATCTGTGTCGGCAAAGCATTTACCCTCATGCTTCCTTCCACACCTAGCACAATTTTCCAACAATGATGCACTACCATTTCCTCCTTGAGGCTTAGGGTTAGACACCCTATCTTTGTTGAACTTAGAAGGAGCATTGGAGGAACCTTGACTGGAAAACCTTTGCCGGAACCTAGAACAACCATGTTCATCAGACCTTGCATAAGAGAAATTTCCATCACCGGTTTAAGCCCTCTTTACCTCCCTAGACCTTTCCTTAAGTTTCTCATCTTCGATCTGTTGAGAATGTATGAGACGAGAGATGTCCATGTCATTGATGATCATGGTGGTACGACATTCTTTAACCACCATTTCGGACACACCCGAAATGAACTTACTCATCCTTGCCCTACGATCAACAATAATAATGGGAGTATATCGAGATAGTTGTGTGAACTTCAAAGAATATTCCTTCACACTCATATTTCCTTGACGAAGGTTGATGAATTCAAGCACCTGTTCCTCCCTTATCTCAAGGGAAAAAAACCTATCAAGGAAAACATCCTTAAAATTTTCCCAATCAAGAGGACCCGGATTTTCTGATCTCTCTTCTTTTCATTGATTAAACCAAATTTGAGCCACACCCTTAAGTTGATAAGAGTCCAACTCCTCCTTTTCCACCGGCGTCACTCTCATGATCATAAATACCGTGTAGACCTCATCAATGAACTCTTGAGGATCTTCATCAACCTTAGACCCATGAAACTCCGGAGGATTCATCCTAATGAAGTTTGTCACTCTAGATGCTGTCGGACCCACATTTGGGTTCACGGGGACCACAACCTTCTTATTGGCTTGGGCCATCACGGCTTAAGCCAACACTTGAAAAGTAGCCCTAAACTCTGTACTAGTCACATGTTCGGCCAAAGGGTCAACCGGAGTTTGAGGAGCCTGAGAAGGAGCTTCTTGTTCCTCATTCTCCCTCACATTCATTCTAACATAAGATCTTCGAGTAGCCATATCATGTAGAGCATTGGGTAAGGATTAAGATAGAGACCTTATAGAGTTAAACTCTATCGTACGACTTTAGAGTAATGAAAAAAGTGGAGTCGACGTGGCTTATGAGACATCATAAAACCATTCTAAACCTTGTGCTCTGATTACCAAGTTTGTCATTACCAATCAACTTAGCATCATAACATAAGAAATAGAATCAAAGAGATAAAGACAACATTTCAAGTCCAATAGTTTTATAAAAGTAAAGAGGAAGTCTAAAACACTTGTCTCAATAGACATCTAATACAATAGAATGAAATTTGTTCTAGCCCGTACATCATGTCCAAAACTAAAAGTAAGACAGAAACTGCAAACAATGAGAATCTGTCTTTGAAGCATGACGACTCACCAAAGTTCGGGAATCTCATAAATCAACCTCTAGTCACAAAACTAAGGACCCTGAAAGTTGGAATCTACATTTGGGGAAATGTAGGCAAGAGTATGCGTTAGTACAAAACAATGTACCAAGTATGATAGTTATGCATAAAACATTTAAATAATGCTAGAAAGGGGAATTTTCTTAAATGTGCAATGATTAAGCTAAAACATGTACCTTGAGAGTTAGAAACCATAAGTCATAAAACCATGATCAATGCAGGTGAATACCATCTTAAAACGTACTTACGATACTTCCTTCCTTGAAGTAACCTTGTTTCATCATAATGTTGCTTATTTATGGGAAATAGCATTAGCTGACATATAAGACCATGTAAGCTATTAACATGGAATCCGGTGTCTACCCCACATCGAAAAGGGGTGTCCTACTTTCCAAGGAAGGACCATGAACTTCTAGTTATTGTGGATCCACTAGCTAATGTCTATCTAGACAATCACCTATGGGGAAAATAGGTAAGGGATAATGAGATTGCTACTAGAAACACGACCTCTACTAATGAGAGAGCCTCCATCTCAATATCCTCTTGGTGCTAAGCATAATTCCCACAGAGTAGTCATTTTCTTAACTTTTTCTTATTATCCATAGAATGGCATGTCATCTTGCCAATCCAAGCTATGTCATATGTAATCCATGGAAAGGTATTATTAAGTAATCGATCCAAGATAGGTATTATTAGAATAGCTCCTAAGATCTTTGATTCATAGTTTAGTTGAGAAAAACCTTTCAACCCTAAGAATTCTTTATCTGACAATGTCCTTTCACAAATCATGTTTTAATGTGTTGATGAGAAATCCTTTCAACAATACAACAACAATCATCATCTTTGATACTTCACTCTCAATGCATCCTTAAAATATTTACATAAATCTCATAAGAACATGCTTAATTTCGTAATCTCCTCTTGCATAATTCAAAACTCACATCACATCATCATAATTGGGAAATATGGGGTTTACATGGGTTCATGGAGAAATCATCATAAAATAATAGTATTTCATCAATTTATGCATAAGAGATCATAATTCAATCATTTAAATCCATAATCAAGAGAACTTATTGCAACTGATGAAAACCCTAACTCAATTGGGGATTTCTAACTTTGAAAATGGGAGAGTTTGGGAACTCCATGAATGGAAGGAATCCATGGATAAAAACTATCATCCCTCAATGCCAATTGCTTAACTTCAATGGAGGAATTGGAGAATTGCCTTGAAAACCCTAGATTTCTTCTTCAACTTCTAGAGAGAGAAATTTTTTAGAGGGAGACTTGTTCTTCATTTTATGAATTTTGAGGGAATCACTTTTAAATTGGGGAAATTTGAGGCAAAACACTTATATAGGTCTTTAGGTGAAGGGTAAAATGACGGAGAATAGAATTAAAATAATCTGAAAAGACTTTTACGACCCTGCCTTAAAAAATTAAAAATAAGGCACGATGGGGCACGCCAAAGGCCACTCGGGGACTCGCCAAGTGAGCCTTTAGCTTGCCAAAAATTATAGTAAGTCGGTTTGGGGACCAGGTCAACTAGGCGATGGGGAAGGTACTTTGGCAACACGCCGAACGGAACGGCGAGCTCGACTTAGATCGCCTAAAGTTCCAGAATACATGACACTAAATCTAGCCAAAAAGGCGAGAGGGGTTCCACTTAGAGGATTGCCAAGTCATTCGGCGTTTTCAACCTACTTCGCCAAATTAGCTAAGGAACGAATATTTTCCTCTTCTCTTAATCCGAGGTGTTACATTGTTCATGTTCTTTACGTGGTCACCCTCAATATTTTTCAGGAGACCCAATCCCAATTCTCGTTGACGTCATTGATTTGCTAGCTTTCTTCGTAGTTTAAGAGCTCTTTTAGGTTCATCGTCTGGGTCGACAAGATCTCCTTTTCAAGCCAAACTTAAGAACCAAGTATCTGCAATAAAAAAAAACTAAGATCAAGTTATTAACACTGGAACAATCTAATTGTAGACTTAAGAAAAATAAATATAAATTAATTCCTAAGTCCCCAGCAGCGGCGCCAAAAACTTGTTGCTCCCAATTTCACACGCAACTATACGCGATCGCACAAGTAATATAGTTTCTTTAGAAATGAGTTATCGTTCCCAAAGGACTTATGATCAACTTATTCGCTAACTTAATTCCACAATTTGACAAAAGTAACTTTAAAAGAGGTTGAATGTTATTTATTACTACTACGACTAATGAAATAAATAAAGTAACTAATGTGAACGATTTCAAATTGATGTTTTAAACAAGTAAGAAACAATTCCAGGGTTGTAGCATGCGTTGGATATCATGTATCATATCTCAGGTATTGAACTAATTTAGGTTATCAAGTTACTAATTTACAGGGTTAATTATATGATTATGATCTCGCGACCTCTAATCGCCTCATCCAATTAGTTGTCTAACTACATCGTTGAGAGGGCATAGGCATTCCTAATTGGCGAGCATTTATATTTCTTCCTGTTTTATAATCAAGCAAGGTGTTCGTCCGGGCTTCACTCCTAATCACAAATCAACTCAACTTAATGGAATATCAAGCTTTCTATATTCTTTGGTCTATCTACCTTAGTGTCTCCTGTTTTTAAGAATAGATAAGAGATTTATCTCTATGATGGTCGGTCAAGAAATACTAAAACAAGAAAATAGAAGTAACTTAAAAGTGATAACCATAAATTAATTGAAAACCATTAATACTTAACAATCAATTCGTAGCTACAGTCCAAAAACAAGGGCGTTTAGCCACACATAATGTTCAAAAACCGTAAAATAGTATTGTTCATGCGATTTCCAAAATAAAGAAGGGTTAGAGAATTCAAACCTATTACAAAACTTTAATTCTTGCTCTTGCAGACCAAAACAAAGTCGAACCCCCAACTAATAACCCTAGGGTCCTATTTTTAGAGTTTTAAAAAATAATTTCCAATTCTAGCTGATGTTTGCGTAATCAAGACACAACTTCCAATTCAAGTGTCTACGATCGTAAAATATTAAAGTAACCCAACCAAGGGTTGGGGTCTAGTCCCAAGGGAGTGGTTTTGAGAATTAATAGAAAAATAAAATTAAACTATAATTAGTCATACCTATAAACATTATTGAATATGAACATACTAAATTAAAAGGGGTGATGCAAGCGTCGATTATAAATGGCGGGTTTAGCATTAATTAACAATTAAAAACAGCAAAATATATAAAAATGAGATAGAGAGACGAGATTCTTGGGATGTGATAAGAATACGGGATAGACTAAATTATAGGGTACATGCTTTTGATAGTAAATTGTTGAGTATTTTTTTACTAGGCTAGACTATAGTGGGGTAAATTCTCTCTCGAGCAACTTACCCCGAATCAACTCAGTTTCTCTCGAAAACCGAGTTGCTACATTAAGCACAGCCTCCGCCTTAGCCCATTCACTCTCTCGAGCTGAATGTGTGGGAGAAGGACTAGGATTCACTCTCTCGAGCTGAACCCATGTCAACCCAATACCACCGTCTATCAATTTAGTAGTCTTAGTTTTACGACCTCTCTCTCGAGCAAGCCAAAAACACTAAGATGAAATCGTATTTGCAACTATAATTCCATTAAGTTCATACACAACTACTAAACCAAATCACATCTAAACAACAAATAAACCATCAACAAGCAAGACCCAACAAATAATCTAACCCATATTCACAAAGTCACAACCCAAGAAATGGGGTTTTAGCTAGACATGTAAAAGAGATAAAAATTTATACCAATATTAGTTTCCATCAACTGAGTATGAAGGATTAAGTCTTAAAACACGTTAAGAGTGAAGAATATTCGAGACCCACGTCTAATTTCTTAGAGTTGAAACCCTTTGAATCTTCAAGGTCTAAGAGCAATGTCTCTCTACTTGAAACTTAGAAAAATAAATGTTGTATCTGAAAATGCTTGCTGAAATAAAATTTAAACAAGTATTTATAGGTGTCAAAAAGTGTGCTGCGAAGGGTCACTCGGCGTAGTTAGTCGGGATCGCCTATGCACTAAGCGATCTGCCCTTTGGTCTGCTTCATCACCTTTCAGCTCTTGCCTTCAACATCTTCGCGTTCTAAATCATTGGGCGGTATAGTACTGCATCGCGGAACAGTTCGGCGATGCGCCGACTGCTCTTTTTCATCACCGACGTGATCTTTTCCTTCAGGGCTCAGCACACTGGAGCTTTCGGCGAGGTTCAGGCCATTGGGCGACTTGCCTAATGCATTAGGCTATCCTCAGGCCTTCTTATCTTCGTCTTTTCAGCCATTTTGTTCCTTTTTGCCAAGTAATGTCTATGCTTTGTCTCAAACTCCAAATACCTAAAACTTAAAGTTTTACATCAGTTATTGAGATAAAATATGCATTTGAGGAGACTAATTCTATTAAAATCATGCCCTAAATGAGTCCAAATTGTGGACTCATTGTACCGACTCGGAAAATAGTAGGTTGAACTAGAGCCTTAACGTTTGGGTTAGTGTGAATTTAGATTGATGTGTAGGCTATTTTCAAACATAAATGGAGCAAGATGGAAGCCTAGGGTGCACGAAAGGGCCTAGCCTAGCAGGATAGGGTGAAAGAAGCCTTGTCCCTTGAGGGGCTATTTGGCGATGTGGTTGTTTGATCGCCCAAGGGGTTAGGCGAGTCGCCCTTGGGCTCTTGTGCTCACGTAGTGGCTGCTCCATTTGGCCAAGATGTTGGACCAAAGGGTGAGCTAAGTCCAAGCTCGCCAATCATCTTGGCGTGTCACCCATTTCCCCTCTAGTCCGCCAAGTGGACTGCCCTATTTATGAGCTCACTGGAAACTTGGGCGAACCAAGGGTGCACTTGGCGAGTCTCCTAGTGCACTTGTCGAGCCTAAGGGTCCAAAGGGCGAGCTTAGAAGGGCAAGGGGCAGAATTTTAAGTTGTAACTTTAAGGGTTCTTAGTTCTTTTCCAAAGTTGAGTCCACATTATTCTATTCTTTTCCTAGAAACTATAAGACCTTTTAAGACTTGAATTCTTTCATTTAAGTCACTCCAAATAGAGTAAAAAAGAAACCCACCTCCTCTAAAATATTTCTCTCACTAGAAATCCTCCATTAGAAGAAGAAGAAGGGAGCCATTGACGCTAGGGTTTGGTGATTCCAAGATAGTTCTTCATCAAATTTCTTGGGGAATCTTAGTAAAGGTATGGTGATCCTTCATCTAAGGTTAGATTTCACCCTAGAGTCAATTTCAAAGAAGTTTTCAAAGTTTTCAAGTTCATGAAAAACCTAGGGTTTTACTCAATCTCATGGGTTCTCTCTACAAACGATTTCAAACTGTTATTATTGTCATATATTGATTGTATTGGTGTTTAATTGATGATTTATGATGAAAATACACTATGAAACCATGATTTCTCTCAATTCCTAAATTGTGCCTTTATGAAGTGGGTTTGTTGATTATGAAAGCTTATGATTGGAATATGTCTAATTGCTTTGTTTTATTGAATTGTATCATTATATATGCCTTAATTATGGTAAATTTTTGGTGTGTTGATGATTTGAGATTCATGGCCTTGAAGGCAAGTTATGGCTAAATTACATGTTGAAGTAGAATTGTGCTAGAGATGTTGATCCACTTGAAAGGTGGGGGTGTTTCATTACTGTGTATGATTATGATGTGAAGGATATGGATGTGATTTCAATGATATAATGATGATCATGTATACAAGGTAAATGTGTTATTGTTGATAGTATATTCTCAATTAACAATTATGAATAATGGTGATAAAATGAGAAGGGTTTCTATGATGAATATGGATCGATAAGCTTATGGAATTCCTTTCATATATGATTAATGAATGTGTCTTGAATTGGTGGATATGAATCGATAGGCTTAAGCAATTCCTTTCAAAAATGAACTAATGTAATGAAGACTCTAGAATCGATAGGCTAGTGGCATTCAATTCTTAATGAGTCAATGTACCATGATCGATAAGCTTATGGCATTCCTTTCATGAGTATAAGAATATAATGACGGACCATAAATCGATAGAATTATCACATTCTTTTCGTAAGGACTCTAGAGCTATCCTTGAATGTGCCATGGATCGATAGGCTTATAGCATTCCTTCCTTGGGTAATGATGTATCATGGGTCGATAGGCTTATGGCATTCCTCCCTAGTACACTAATGTTTTGTGAATGAAATGATCTATGGGAATGTAGGTTAAGCACCGAGTGGATATGGTTAGATGTAAACTCTCCAAATGTTAGGTTAGAGTTCCAAGGAACATCTTCATATCCCATAACTCTGTGCCCACATAGGATATTAGCCAACGGATTCCATCCTAGCTAATGTTATCTCTCTACCTTAGGCAAGTGGAACACCTCTTTACGGTGTGGGGCTATATGACACCGGATTCCATGTCTAGCTTGCATGGTCTATGTCGGTTAAGCGCTTATTCCCATCATGTGAGACGTACATTATGGTTTCTTCAGAGGTTTTATGAAGTGTAGGTGGTAGTATGTGATGCAATCTATACATTGCACGAGTAGGCTTTGATATGGTCATAGTGAGTTCTCTAAGTCTTAATGACTAATGTATGAAAGTCCTCTAAATGAAGTAATTGAAGAATGTTGACTCTTAAATGCTTAATGTGATATGCATGCTATACTTGGGTTGTATTATGAGTTATTTTCCGTTGTCATGCCTTATGAAATGTTATGTCTCTTTTGTATGGATATGGTGTAAAAGTGAAAAGGTAGAAATGGTAAGTTCACCTTTGGTGACCTTAATGTGGTGTCTTGGTGTGGATGGTGATATGGGATGCCATTCATGCATTGTAGAAGGTATAGCATGAGTGTTACTTAAGGTGAAGGTCCATAGTGAATGTAATGGTTTATCTGATGATATTGTCTAATTGTGGAGTTATGACTTGTATGATGGTTATACTTGTATTGTATCTCTCTCATGCAATGATTCATGGTATTTCTAAAAAGTGGCATAATGCATGGTTTCCAACAAAAATGTTCCTTTTAAAGCATATTTTTGCATGGTCATCATACTTGGTACATTTTTGTGTGCTAAACCATATTTTCTCTTATTTTTACTACAAGTGTAGGTTCCGGCAAGTGATTGCTTCTAGCTAGATTAAAGTGCTTGGATTGCTTTTTCCTCCAAGGCTAGAGTGGTACGTCCTCATAGATCAAGGACAAGTGTCTTTTTGAAGTTTCTTCCCTTTTTCATGTAATAGACATTTAGTAGTTTTATGATTGTAAAGGACCGTGTCCCTACTTATGTCTTAAGATTGTGTCTAAGATGGCCGTATGAGACTTAGACTCCCTCTGTGTCTTTTGAAAGATTGTTAAATGAATGTTTTGAATCGTATGGTTTTAATGAAAAGTTTTAAATTTCGTACTATTTCTATTACTTATGCGATGGATGAATGCTATGAGGCTTGTATAAGACCCCTTCGGGGTCGAGTACGTCGTGTTATGACTAGGGAGTGCTCTCGGGTCGTGACAAACATTGTATCAGAGCATAAGGTTTTAGGAATAGTCTTTAGGGTTGATGTCTCACAATCCACGTCTAGTAGAGTCTTGTTCATCGGTGTGAGTCGCGACACATCTATGAGCGAGAGGCTATAGGATGTTAGAAAGTTACACTTCTTTCATATTCTTGAAGTCGTGCCTTAGAGTTTAGCTTTATAGATGTCCTTTTCCTAATCCTTCTCTTGTGTATATAGGAAATGAATACAAGGGCTAACCCAAGAAGGGTGGAAGAGGAGATTGTGAACGAGGGAGCTCCTCCCCAAGGTAACTAAGGTCTTTAAGGTGACCAAGTGCCTCAAGAGAATGAAGTTCCGATGGATCCCCCAGCCATGACTAATGAAGAGATTAGGACGGCTTTTCTAACCTTAGCTCAAGCCATGCCGGCTCAAGCTAACTGAGATGTGGGGCCTAGGGTGAATTCTAATGACAGTACCGTGGCCTCAAGGTTGAAAGACTTTGTTAGGATAAATCCTCTGATATATCTTGGCTCTAGAGTGGGAGAGGATACCCAAGAATTCTTGGATGAAGTTTATAAGATAGTCAATGCTATGGGGGTAACTTCTAGAGAGGAAGAGGAGTTGGCTTCCTATCAATTGAAAGAGGTTGTCCAAGTGTGGTTCACTCAATGGAAAAGCAATAGGCCTTTAGAAACGGGTCCTATAGAATGGGAGGAGATTAAGGAAGCATTCCTTGGTAGGTACTTTCCCCGTGAGAAGGGGGAGTGTAAGGTTGAGAAGTTTATCAATCTTAAGCAAGGTAGCATGAGTGTGGAATAGTACTCCTTGAAATTTACTCTCTTGTCTAAGTATGCTCCATCCTTGGTGTCTAACCCTAGGGATGAGATGAGTAGGTATGTGATGGGTATATCCGACCTAGTTGAGGAAGAGTGTCGTACGGCGATGCTCCATAATGATATGGACATTTCTAGACTTATGGTGTATGCTCAATCTATTGGGGAGTCCAAAACTTAAGAGGAAGGGTAGGGAGTTGAAAAGGGGTAGGTTCGATGAGCAAGGTCAACCTAGGTTCAAGAAGAGAGCTCCTAACCAAGATTCTTCTAGTGCTCCTAAGGTTAATGAGCAGAAGGTCGTGGACCTCCATTTTCTAAACCTTTTTGCACCACTTGTGGGAAGAGGCATCATGGGAAGTGCCTAGCCGGTACTAGTGGGTGCTATGGTTGTGGAAAGCATGATCACCAAGTGAGAAATTTTCCTACTCTTATGGCTAGAGGAAGGGAGGCCAAACAAGCTTCTTATGTTGGCCCGGATCCTAATGCTTTAAAGAAGAACCGTTTCTATGCACTTCAAGCCAATGAGGGAAAGGGAGCTAACCCGGATGAAGGTACTGGTAAGTGATAGTTCCTTGTGGTCATGAAGATTTTATTGAGGTTGTTATGTTGTTTTCATGTTAGCCTTAGTTGGGTTTCTCCTAAGTGGGGGATAGTATGTTGAATAGTAAGGTTTTTGAGAGTGTTGATCCTTATCTCTTTCCTTCTATTCTTATTCAAGCTTGAGACCAAGAGTTCCTAGTAGCTTGTTCCATGTTTTGGAGTCGTGTGTGAATATGAGTTTCCATGGTTTCCTTATGTTATGCATGTTCTAGTTGAATTGTTGTTTATATGTGAAAAAGAATGAGTTTTCATGATTTATGTTCCTCATGTTGAGATTGCATTTGATATGAGTTTTCTATATGCTTCATGAGGTTAAATGTTGAACATGCCTAATTGTGCTTAATCATGTTATGTTGAGCATGATGTGAATTGGAGAAGGAAGTTCCTCCAACATAATGAGAAGTGTTGTTGTTTGGGTGCATAATGTGTTTGTAGATGTAGTTCCTAATTGCTTGTGTTGCATTGAGCTTATTTATGTGGAGTTGATGTTTCCTCCTATGATTATGCATTTATATTGATGTGTCATGATTGTTGGGCTGCTAGTCTCGAGTCGTTATTCCGTAAATCTGTTTTAAGTGTCATTTGAGGACGAATGTTCCTAAGTGGGAGACAATGTAACGACTCGGAAAATGATAGGTTGAACTAGAACCTTAATGTTTGGGTTAGTGTGAATTTAGGTTGATGTGTAGGCTGTTTTAGAACATAAATGGAGAAAGGTGGAAGCCTATGGTGCAAGCAAGGGCCTAGACTAGCAAGATAGGGTGAAAGAAGCCTTGTCCGTTGAGGGGCTGTTTGGCGATGGGGCTATTTGATTGCCCTAGGGGTTGGGCGAGTCGCCCTTGGGCTCTTGTGCTCACCTAGTGGCTGCCCCATTTGGCCAAGATACTGGACCAAAGGCCGAGCTAAGTCCAAGCTAGCCAACCAGCTTGGCATGTCGCCCATTTCCCCTCTAGTCCGCCAAGTGGACTGCCCTATTTATGAGCTCACTGGAAACTTGGGCGAGCCAAGGGTGCACTTGGAGAGTCGCCTAGTGCACATGGCGAGCCTAAGGGTCCAAAGGGCGAGCTTAGACGGGCAAGGGGAAGAATTTTAAGTTGTAACTTTAAGGGTCCTTAGTTCTTTTCCTAAGTAGAGTCCACATTATTCTATTCTTTTCCTAGCAACTATAGGACCTTTTTAGACTTGAATTCTTTCATTTATGTCACTCCAAATAGAGTAAAAAAGAAACACACCTCCTCTAAAATATTTCTCTCACTAGAAATCCTCCATTAGAGAAGATGAAGAAGAAGGGAGCCATTGAAGCTAGGGTTTGGTGATTCCATGGTGGTTCTTCATCAAATTTCTTGGGGAATCTTAGTAAAGGTATGGTGATCCTTCATCTAGG
>JAJOOE010003654.1:0-120209 GCA_036250405.1 Solanum raphanifolium
AAATTGAAGAAGAAATCAGTTGAAAACCCATCTTCTAGCTTGAGCTTCATCAAGGTCTTCAATGGGGTTTTTGAGAGAATCTATTTTGAGAGGGAAGGGTCAATTTGAAGAATGGGGTCTAATTTTAGGTTTTGGGGTTTTAACCAACTTAAAATACCCTAAAATAGGTAGAATAACCATTTATAATAATTCCCCAAAGTACCCCTCACTTAGTTGGACCTTTTAAACAAGTCAAACTTGATTTTTATTTTCCCAGAATTCATCGGGAAACAGGTTCGTGACGCGGAGCTGTTCCCACAAGTTTCATAAATTAAATTTCGAGACAGTAGAGTCTGCTACATGTCCACGACGAGGACCAAACTTTTCGCCCTTGGTGGAGCTAGTCCGCAACGTGGACATGCTCCCTCCATGAGCAACTTCAAGCTACCTTGGCAGCTTGTTTGGCCAAGGGTTGGGGTCCTCCTCGGGGACCCTTAGGGTGGTCCCGGGGAGTCGTACTCAAACGTTTTGACCCTAAAAACATTTATTAAGACACTAGGGTCACCTCCACTGACTTTATACTCCAAACAACAGATAAAAACATGAACAACATACTAGAACACACCAACACGCAAAAGACTAGTTTCCGAACGTCTTCGTCGTCCCTTGATGTTTGACTTCCAAACTCTTTAAAACTGACTAAAAAGGCTATTCCTCATTATTTTAACAAGTTATTAATGCATAAAACTCATGCGAGGCTCTAGTTTACCCTACTTCATTTTGAAGGTCGTTACACATTTAAAGTCAATCATGCAAGCCCTTAACTGTATTCCAATTTTGGGATTGTTCGCTCTGCTTGCCCATCGGTTTGTGGATAAAAATTCATGCTAAGCTTAACATTAGGGCCAAGACCCTTTTGGAAAGACTTCCAAAAATTAGAAGTACACTGAGTACCTCTATTAGAGATAATGGACAAGGGCACTCCATGCAACCTTACCAGTTCTCTTAAATACAACTTAGCATAATCTTCTGCTGAATAGGAAACCTTGACGAGAATGAAATGGGTCGATTTTTTCATTCGGTCTACTATAACCAAAATTGAATCATATTGTTGTCGAGTACGTGGCAACCCCACTATGAAGTCCATATTCAAATTTTCCCACTTCCAAGTAGGAATGCTAAAGTCTTGAGATAAACCTCTCAATTTCTGATGCTCAACTTTCACTTGTTGGCAATTTGGACATTTAGCCAAAACTCCCGCAATATCCTTTTTCATCCCATTCCACCAATAGATCTCCCATAAATCACGATACATCTTGGTGGCTCCCGGGTAAATAGAATACCTAGAACGATAGGCTTCTGACATGATTTGTTCCCGTAGGTCATCAACATTAGGAATACACAAACAACCTTGTATCTTAGGACACCATCTCCCCATTCGGATCCACTGGTTGAACACCTTATCGAGCCAATCTATGAACATCTTGAACCAACTCTTTTCTATCATCATCAACATGTGCAACACTACCATGGATTACCGACTAAGAGCAGCCACTACTACATTTGCTTTACCGGGGTGATAGAGAACAGTCATATCATAATATTTCAATAATTCAAGCCACCTTATTTGACAAAGATTTAGATCTTTTTGGGTAAACACATATTGCAAACTCTTGTGGCTGGTAAAAACATCCACATGAACAACATACAAATAATGCCTCCAAATCTCTATGGAAAAAAATAACCACCTCTAACTCTAGGTCGTTGGTACGATAATTCTTCTCATGGATCTTAAGTTACTTTGAAGTATAGGCAAAAACTTTACCATTTTGCATAAGCACACATTCTAACCCAACTCTAGAGGCATCACAATAAACCAAAAATCCATTCGTACCTTCCGGTAAAGTCAATACCGGAGCGGAGGTAAGTCTATCTTTCAATTATTGAAAAATTTTCTCACAAGCTTTGGACTATATGAACTTATATTTCTTTTGAGTCAACGTCGTCAATGGAGAGAACATTGTAGAAAACCCCTCAACAAATCTTTAATAATAACCGGCCAAACCCAAAAAGCTTCTAACGTCTGTCGGTGATAGAGCTCTAGGCCAACTCTTGACTGCATCCGTCTTAATAGGATATACCTCAATACCGTTACTTCAAAGAATGTGACCTAGAAAACCCACAGTCCTTAGCCAAAATTCTTATTTGCTAAACATAGCAAAGACTTATCTCTCCTTAAGAATTTGTAACACAATCCTCAACTGATTAATGTGATCATCCTTACTCCTTGAATAAATCAAAATATCATCAATGAAAACAATTACGATCATATCAAGGTATTGTCTAAACACCATATTCATCAAATCCATAAATGCCACCAGAGAATTAGTCAAACCAAAGGACATAACCAAAAACTAAAAATGACCATATAGGGTTGAAAAAGCTATTTTCGGAGTATCTTCTTCTTTCACCCTCAATTGGTGATAACCCGAGCAGATATCAATCTTAGAAAAATAACTTACCCATTGAAGTTTGTCGAAAAAATCATATATTCTTGGAAGAGGATACTTGTTCTTAATGGTCACCTTGTTCAATTACCCATAATCAATACACATACCATGTGAACCATCTTTCTTTCTAACAAACATAACTGAAGCACACCATGGAGAAATAGTCGGTCGGATTAAACCCTTATCCAACAAATCTTTTAATTGTTTTTTCAACTCCTTAAGTTCTGTTGGAGCTATTCTATAAGGAGGAATCAAAATAGGTTGCATATCTAGGAAAAGGTCAATTCCGAAGTCTATTTCCCTTTCGGTAGGACCATCATGTAGATTATTTGGGAACACTTCTGAACACACATTAACAGTAGGGACTGAATCAAGAATAGGGGTTTCGGAATCCACATCCCTCACTTGAAAATCCGACCTAAACTCCGCATTTGTTACATTCTCGGCCAATGGATCAAACAGAGCTTGAGGAGGAGCTTGGGGAGGAATTTCTTGACCCATATTGTCTTCCTCATTCATTCTTGCTGCCCTTCTAGTAGTCATATCCTGAAAACAATCGGGTTAGGATTAAAAGAAAGACCTTATAGAGTTAATCTCTATAACACGACTTGGAGAAATGAAGAAGTGAGATTTCCTAAGCATCTAGTAGCCTCTCATTCATAAACGTGGCGCGCTTCACACTTATGAATAAGACTTTACTTGACGTGGTTTTGAGACATCCTAGAACCATTATTAACCTTGTTCTCTAATTACCAAGTTTGTCACGACCCTGGGTACCCCTTATATGTAACAAGGTGTACAAGACCCAAGATGCCTCATAAAATCCACTTAGCATATCATAACATAAAGTAATAGAAAATGCTGCCGGAATTTAAAACATTTTCAATACAATCAAAGTCTTCATAAAACGAGCGGAAGTCAAATACACATTTCTCAAACCATCTAAAAGATGAAAAAGTTTGGGACACAGCCCATACAATAGTTGAAATATAAAATGAAAGACATAAGGAATGGTGGTCAATCCTCAAATGCTATGAGGACTGACAAAATCTTCAATCCTTTCTCTACTATGATCCTATTCACGAGGGTGAGAGTCGATATCGCCGGACCCTACATTTGGATAAGAAATGTAGGCAAGAGTACGCGTTAGTACAAACATGTGCTAAATATGATAGGTTGCATGAGATTCAACATAGACATAACATAAGCATTAGTTAACATAAGACATAATCCATAAGCATAATCAATGCACATAAAACATCATAAACAGGGAGAAATACTTCCTTAAGTAACCTGAACTTATTCTTCATCAAGACTTGGGTCATCTGCCTTTATTCATACTTAGATCATGGAAGGCAACTCAACCAACAATCCAAGCTATTCATTCTTCATAACATAATTCATATTGTTCATGCTTACCTTAAAGACACGGGAATTCACCTCTTTGCCTATCTTACAAAGGCTAATGGGTATTCGCCTCTTGCCTTACTTAGTTTAGAATAATGGGTACTTGCCTCCATGATCAACATCATATTACACGGGTACTATCCTCCACATAATTTTATAAGGATCATGGGTACTTGCCTCCATATCTAATAATATTAATAGGAATATAGGGAGTCGTCTCTTCTTCAATTCTAAGGAGTATGGGAAATCACCTCATAGCCTTCTCATATGGAGGTCAAGGCTAGTCGCCTCTAGCTTCATCAATTACTTAATCTTTTAATCTAGATTCAGATTAGGTGAGCAATCCTTTAAACCTAGAATAATTCATTTGAGCAAACCTTTCACATTCATACATTCATACTTAAGTAATTCATATGTGAAATAACCCTTCCACAACAATAACATCAATAATCAGCAATTCATATTATAAGCATTACTCTCAAAGCACTACATCTCATGATCATCATTTATGCTTTAATCTCAAGCAATTCTAATCATAAATCATCAATCCTATAAGGATATATCTAAACCCACAAAGTTTCCTTTCATGGCATCAAACCCACTTACATCAACTTCATCTTTCTATATAAGGAATACGCATGGGTACATGTAATTTCATCCTAAAAATATGTAATCCTATCAAATCATTCATAAACAATCATAATACAATCATTTGGTTCAACATTCATCATAACCCATAACATTGGAAGAAACCCTAACTCAATTTGGGGGATTTATACTTCACAATTGGGGAATCTTAAGGGGCTCCATAGATGAAAGGAATCCATGGATGGAAACCCATCATACCATAATCATAAAGCCCACAAAATCTTGAAGATTGGAGATATGAACTTGACTGTAGGTTCAACCCTTCCTTCTTCTTCCACTTTCTAGAGAGAGAATATTTGAGAGGAAGAACATGTGATTTCTTTTGGGTTTTGAAGTAATGACTTGAATAGGGGATTTCGGGGGTTAAAAATACTTACACAGGTGTCTTATTCTTGAATAAAATGACAGTACTTCAATTTAATTAAAATGGAAAAAGACCCATGTGTCCCTAAAATAACTGCCAGCATGCGACCTACGAACCCCGACCGGCCTACGATCCTTCCTGGGCAAGTATTGCTAACTTCAGAGATTTTGGCCAACCTACGAACCCCTGGACCATGGACCATGGTCTGAGCGACAGTCCGTTGGTCAGGCCATGGTTCTGGGGTCTGTGCGTAGGCTGAAGTGACCAACCACAGACCCTACCTACGGTCTATGGTTCAATCCATGGGCCATAGGTAGTCTCGTGGATAGCACTTGCAATTTTCCTGAAATTGTTGTTTTGCCTCGTTTCGAATTTGGGGTGTTACATTAGTAATACCTTAGATATAATACTATGGGATAAAGTTATGTAAAGACAAAAATATCCCTCAAATCAGTTTAATTATTTTGTATATTTTCTTGATTTATGTTTTATATTTGTACTAGTAAATTTATTTAGATAAATTAGCTTACAAATTATTTAGAGAGAGTTGTTTGTTACTAAATAAATCCAATACAAATTTAAAAAGTGAGTTATTTAACATTTACTAATTAAAAAGGCAAATATATAACTACATGACGTTTGCGATCTTAATTGAATGTACTATATATATATATATATATATATATATATATATATCTGTGTGTGTAGTTTTCTAATTATTTGTATTTTGAACAATTTTAAAAAATAAATAATATTAAAACTATAACTAGTAATTTTTATGTGTAAATGTAGATGATTTATTCAATTTTACCATTTTGACCATCTTTTCAATTTTAAAAGTATATGGTTTATCTTTATAAATTGAAAATAGCCTTTTTGTGAGTGATCATTTTATTAAGACGACAATTATTTATCCTCAAACAATTCAAGTGAAAAATAGGGAACATGACAACAAAATTGTTCTTCTTATAACTAGTTAGAAGGCCATAGAAAAAAATATTGTCCGACAATTATATATGACTCAATTACATAATAATTCAAGGGTATAATTGGAAAGAAGATTTTTATACAGTTTTAATACAAACACAAGATAAGGTTGAAAACAATGGACCAAGCACTTGATAAATATAAACCATGCATTACTAATCCTTGCTTATTATTATTTGTACCAAACGGCCCCTAAGTGTTTAGGAAGATGAATACGTTATTGGAATCTAATTACAACCTTAATTGGGTAAAGAAAAACGTGCTAAGCCTAGTGGGAAAAAGGAAAAGAGCAAAATACCCTTTTTCCAAACGAATGAAATGCCTTAACTAGAGATGCTTCACTCAAATGGGCATAACTTTTTACTCTGAGCTCAACACGTAGCAAACAAGGCGGCATTGGAAAGTGGACTCAAAAATCTTTGATTTGATAGATCATAGGCCACCTAATTCTTCATGTGCTGAAAGACATGGTCAATTGAAGTTGACGAAAGAAAAAACTCATAGTGAAACTCAATTGGAAAGAAAATTTTCAACTCAACTTTATGCTAGGAGATTCTAGTGACGTTAACATCTAAGGAAATTTAGAATCACTCGGTACAATCTTAATCACAAATAAAGAATGGCTCAAATCTTAGCATCAAAGTTTTCGGGATTTTACATCTTGATCCATTGGAAATAATATGAGGGTAAGCCTAGCCCACTTACGAAATCCCAAAACATACTTAGATATCGACAATGAACCATGATGGGGACAAATCAACATAACTCTGTCTTTAGAAGCACCCACTGCACCAAAAACCACACTTAGCAGTGGTGTACCCTCGAAGAAACTCAAAACTCCTAAAACTGAATCTCGAGGAACTGAGGTAGTCAATGACCCTTTTAAATCTTGGGTTGCCCCCAAACTCTCTAAATGTTGAAGAATGTCTCTGACCTTAGGGTCTATGCTCGATTGTGGCTCTCTAGGCCGACCAAATGCTGAAACTCTAGTAGGATGTATTGATGCTCCATCCATGTTGAATGAACACCTCGTGATATCTATCTAAGATAAAGTGGATTCCAAAAAGCAGTTTTAGAGGTTATTCAAAGCGAACTCACATAATAATGGGCCAAAAAGGAATTTCATAAGAAGTCCCTATAGCCTCTAAAAGATAGGATACATACATCTCTACACCGGTCAAAAATACTCTACTAGGATATTTGTCTTATACCAATGATGTTGGTCAACTTAGATCTCTAATACCAACTAGCCACAATCCAACTTCTCAGGTAATGATGACACCTACTATACCCCACCAGGCTATCACATGGAAGATAAATAATAAGAAACAATAAGCTAAAAACAGTGAGAAGAAAGAGAGATCAACTAAAATATTACATTAAACCATCCAAAAGACCTTGCATCAGAAATTAATGGGAGCATCAAATCAAAATAAGAGTACCAAGATTTTAGCAATACAATACAAGTATAGGTTGTCTCTGAATACAACATAAAGATTACCTAGCCAAAGTATATGGAAATTTGTAATTCCAAATTCCAAGAGCGCACTCTAGCCTTTAAATCCCATAAGATACTTTGCACGAGCTCCAACCCAATGGTGAGAACTCATACTATGATCTACACTGTGTAGAGGAGTAGTATGAGTACCAACAAGCGGTACTGGATAGACATTAGCCGACTGAGCTCCAAATATGAAGCAAGTATAAAAAATATGTAATAAGGAAAACATTGCACGAGTAACTAAACATGAGATATAATATGAAAGACAAACAATGAGGAGCGAAAATAGGATAAAAAAGATAAGATATCGAGTCAAGAACGTACCTAGAATCCCAAGTTAATAACCTACTCGCAAGCAAGCTATGATAACAAGGTTAACTACCTAATGTCATATGGAAGACATGCACTAAATTAGTCTACAACCTAGCAATTAGAAGATCAATATCATAGGAATATAGAATATAGTTAAACAATAACCTAATCAGACCTCGATAAGATCATAAGGTACAAATAGAAAACATAACCCAACCAGCCCCTCCATTAAATCGGAAGGCGAAATCAACAATCAATTAAACTTGTGATAGGCGATGCATATGAATTTAGCAAATGTAGTAGAACAATTAGTAACCATCAGTAACCAAGTGTATATACCTACTGCCCTACCCTGATCAAATGGGGTCGGATCCACGCATCTCACTCATCCTGTACAATGAAATACATGGCCAAAGAAACTCATAATGGATTGGAGAAACACATATTTACTTCTTAGGCCCGATTGTGGTCTTAAAACAAGTCATCTCTATCATTGTACCAGAGGCATGAGTTGCCAAACTATTATAGGTAAGGGCGTCAATGCTCCTACTTGTTAAGTAAAAGATGAGCACATCCAGATGCCTCTATGTTTCAAGTTGAAAAGGAGCACAAACTTGATGTGTCATAGATCTCAAAAATTAGTTTAACAAGTGGTCTAGGTGGTCGAGGTATGCTACAATCTACTTTTTTGATTGAGATATTTTAGATAATGTTTAGTATGAATTGCATGTGATTTAAGACTGTATTTATCAAATTTTAGATCTCCTTCTATTATTCTATATTTTCTAGATTCCCATAGGAGCATTGGTCTTACTATGGGTGACCGGATCCTTAGTTTTGACTTGTGGACTTACATTGTAACACCTCAGATTCGAGAGAGAGGGCATGGCATGTTAAGAACCTCAATGTGCCATCACACAAAGGCAAACCGTGGACCGTGGGTGGGACCATGGATCGTAGGTGGGTCCATGGATGGGTATCAAAAGGAATGGCCTAGACAGTAACCAAGCCAGGACCCACGATCTATCGATGGGTCCATGACTCGTGGCTAGGGAAATTGTAGGTCACCCAAATTCTCTGAATTTAGTGATGATTGACTAGGATAGACCATAGGTCCATCCACGGTCCTTCAGTGAGGCCATAGGTGGGGTTCGACAAGTCTTCAGTCTAGCGGCTTCAGGGTCTTTTCCAATTTTAATTTGATCAAAGTGACGTCATTTTAGCAAAGTATAGATACCCTATATAAATTATTATCATCCCCAAATTTCCCTTTTCAAGTAATTATTTCCAAAACCCAAAAGAAATCCCCAAAGTTCTCCCTCTCAAATAATTCTCTCTCTAGAAACTTGAAGAGGAAGAAGCAGATTCAAGTTAGGGTTCAAGAGCAAGCTTCTGTAATTTAATTTCTTTGGGCTTTGATATTTAGGTATGATAATTTTCATCCATGAATTCCTTTTATTCATGAAGTTCCCAAGTTCTCCTCTTTTCAAAGGTAGAAATTCCCAAATTGTTAGGATTTTCTTCAATTACCATGGGTTCTCTTGATTTTTTATCTAGATGATTGAATTTTATTTTAATATACATCAGTTGATGAATTACCATGATTTTTATGATAATTTTCCCATGAATCCATGTAACCCCATGTTTTCAAGTTATGAATAATGTGATATGGGAGTTTGAATTTAAAAGGGAGAGTGTTATGAAATTAAGGATGTATTGCTAGATTTAGATGAATTTATGATGAAATCCATATCTAACCTATGTTTTCTAAGTATTGATGATATAGAGTGGGTTTTGAACCTCAAGGGGTAAATTATGAATTTACGCATTTTCTTATGAAATCTATGCAATTGTTTTAAGGGTGTTTGAGAGTAAAGTATTAATGATGTTGTTACTGTTGTTTTGTTGAAAGGATATTCTCATAAACACATACTAGCATGATGTGAAAGGTTTTCTCATATAATAAAGGTTCTTAGGTTGAAAGTCTTTCTAACCTAATTGAATCAAAGATTAAACATGATCATGGATGGTTAAAGGTTTTCTCACACATGGTCTAAGGAGCTATCCTATGATAAGAATAAAAGGTGATTACCCGTGTCTCCTAATTATAAGTTAAGTGAAGTCTTAATAACTACTCTATGGGATTAATGCTTAGCACCGAGTGGAAATTGATATGAGATGGAAGTCCTCAGGTGAGTAGAGGACGGGTTACTAGAAGCAATCTCTTGAGATGGAAGCCCTCACATTAGTAGAGGTCGGGTTCCTAGTAACAATATCCTTATCCCTTAAACTAAGTGCCCCCGTAGTATAATTAGCTAGTGGATCCACTTAAGCTAGAAGTTTACGGTTCTACCTTCGTCAAGTAGGACAACCCTTTTTGGTGTGGGAGACACGTGGGGATCAAGTTATAGCTCACATGATCTCTATGTCGGTTAAGGCTAATTCCCCACATTAATAATGACCTAAGATTACTTCAAGAAGTATCGCATTTGAGTTTAAATGTTCCAAAGGTGAGGTTAGCTTGCATTGACCATGGTTTTATGACTTATGATTTCTAACCCTCTCATATCATGTTTTAGTTTGGTCAATTGCATGTCATGAAATGAAATGTCCCTTTTATCATGTTTTAAATATTTTTGCATGGCAATCAGACTTGGTACATTATTTTGTACTAACGCATACTCTTTTCTACATTTTTCCCAAATGTAGAGTCCGACAGTCAGGGTCATCGGTTTCGTGGTTAGAGGTTGACTTCCGATATTTTCGAGCTTTGGTGAGTCCTCATGCTTCGAGGACAGACTTTCATTATTTTAGTTCCATTTCATGTATTTCTCTTTTGGACATGATGTATGGGCTAGGCCCAATTTCATTCTATTGGAATAGATGGCTACATGAGACAAACAGTCTAGACTTCCACTTCTTCTTTTATAAAATGTTTGGATTTGAAATGTTGTTTTACTTCCAGTGTTCTCTTTCTTATGTTATGAGAGCTAATTGCCTAGTATAGAGTCATTCGGGGTTCTATACACCATGCTACATCTAGCGGGTACCCGTGGGTCGTGACGAACATGGTAATCTGAGCACATGGTTTAAAATGGTCATAGGATGACTCATAAGCCACGTCTAGTATAGTCTTGTTCATGAGTGTTAAAAGCACCGCATTTATGAATGAGAAGCTACAAGATGATTAGGAAACTCCACTTCTTTCATTACTTTAAAGTCGTGCCATAATTTTAACTCTATAAAGTCTCTCTCATAATCCTTACCCGATGCTCTACAGGATATTTCTACTCCAAGGGCTTGTGCTAGAAGGAATGTGAGGGAGAAGTCGGAACAAGAATATCCTCCCCAAGATCCACCTTAAGTTTCGGTTGATCATTTGATTGAATAAGTTACAAATGCGGACTATAGGGCGGCTTTTCAAGTGTTGGACCAAGCCATGATGGGCCAAGCCAATAGGGAGATAGTAGTTCTCGTGAACCCAATTTTTCGTACTGTGGCTTCAAGAGTGAGGAACTTCACAAGGATGAGTCCTCCGGAGATTCATGGTTCTAGGGTTGAGGAAGATCCTCAAGATTTTATTACTAAGGTCTACAAAGTCTTGATGATCATGGGAGTGATGCCGATGGAAATGGCAGAGTTGGCCGCTTATCAATTGAAAGGTATTTCTCAAGTGTGGTACCACCAATGGAAAGAAGGAAGATCGGAAGATGCAGGTCCTCTTGATTGGGAGAAGTTTAAGGCCGCTTTTCTTGATAGGTTCTTTCCCCTTGAAATAAGGGAAGAAAAGGTGCTTGAGTTCATTAACCTTCATCAAGGAAGTATGAATGTGAGGGAGTATGCTCTAAAGTTCACTCAATTGTCTAAGTATGCTCCAACAATTTTTTGTACTGTGGCTTATGCAAAATAGTAAAGTTATTGCCTATGCTTCAAGGTAACTTAAGATTCACAAGAAGAACTATCCTACCCATGACCTTCAATTAACGGCCATTGTATTTACATTAAATATTTTGAGGCACTATTTGTATGGGGTTCATGTTGATGTTTTCACTGATCGTAAGAGTTTGCAATACGTGTATAATCACAAGGATCTAAATCTTGGCGAAAGAAGGTTGGTTGAATTATTGAAGGATTATGATATGAGTGTTCTCTATTACCATAGGAAAGCGAATGTTGTGGTGGATGCTCTTAGTCGGTTATTTATGGGTTGTGAGAGCAGACAGCGGGAAACCCTTGAGGTGACGGCTTTAAAGTCAAGATTGCAGGTTTGAGGAAGGAAGTAGACTACCTTAAGTCTATTGACTTCACTTCACTTATAAATAGGGCGGATGATAAGGATCTTCATATGGCCACCAGAGATGTGCAAGGGGACGCTGCAGAACATGGAGAGTCGGATGCAGAAACCGATGAGGAGTTGATGGTAGCACAGGTTGAGGAGATAAGAGAGAGCCAAGATGCGAGCATATTCAGATATCTGCCAGATCTAGTAGAGACAGCTATACAGCCGGTGATCCAAACATCGCCGACCGGCCAGACCAGCCCCTAGTGGATCTGGCACTGCTTTTCCATGTGAGACTACTCCGCGCACTGATGCCCCAGCAGATAGAGAGACTGCGTAGCCAGGACCATTCTCCACCCTCCTCTCTTTCTCGCTTACATCTACTTTTTTATTATTATTACTTGCATTTAAGGACAAATGATCTTATTTGTGGTGGGGTGAGGCCCACCTTGTTTTCTTATTTCAGATACTTGTGTTTTGGTGTACATTTGGGTTATCTGTTTATAATTGTGTTAATTACTGTTTTTCTATGGATGTTTGAGCTCGTGGATCCGTTTACTTTAAATTGAAAAATGATTTTTGACCCTTTCGAAAAATTTTAAATTTTTCGCATATTCTTGCCACCCCTCGTGAGTTGAATGTGGATATTCTTTTGCAAGAATTTAAGTCTCGGTTTCGATCAATACCAATGACTTGAATAGTGCTCTCAATTGAACGAACATGAATGTACGGCTACGATGAGGCCAAATGAAGTTGCGTAGAAAATATGTGAACTCGTTGCATCTCATTGTGATTAGTCATTTATCGAATTGATTCTCTTGTAATGACCATTGCACACTAGCGAAAGTGTGTAGTCTTGTTTAACTCAAGTGTCGATTCGTTATGTGGTTAGCTTGCTTTGAACCATGCATGAATAAACTTAGAATTTGCCCAGTTAGTCTGATTGATTTAGAAAGTTGTCCTCTTGGAATGATCTTAGGCAACTTTAAAGAGTGTGAGCCAAATTAGACATATATCTCTTTGTGGCCTACCGTGAGTGTGTGAAACTCTTTTGAACACCCTTTGAGCCTTACCTTTCTTTGGAAGAACTTTGATGAACCGTAGACCTTACTTGACCCACTACCTACAATCCTCTTAATTTTTTATTTAGTGAATAGACAACTAAAGCCTAAGTTGGTGGTGTGGTAAAAAGTCCCCCCTAACCCATGGGATTGCATAAGAGGAAACCCCTTCAATTCAAAAAATAAAAATATAAAAAACTGTGGAATAAGGTACAAAAGAAATCGGGTTTTCCAAGCAATCCACGAGGAAGGAGGAGAAGAAAATGCCTTGAGAATACCACATCCCACGAGGAAGGAGCCACTGAACCTAAATGACCATACCTTTGCACTCATCTCCATTACAAGCCTTAGAAAGACCTTTTTGATCTTGAGTAAACCAAATCGAAAGTCGATTGTAAAATAAGGGCAAACCAATAGGTAAAAACATTCATTGTGTTCCTCTTTTTAAGTGTGAGCGTTGCATCTGATTCCTAATCTTGAATTGATTAACCTTTGTATGTGAATCTGGAATCATTCTTCATGTGACGGCATGTAGATACTTTTTGTCAAGCTTGAACTTCCACAAATAGCAAGTATTGCGAGCATGAGAATCTCTGGTAATGGTGTGTCACAACGTGAATCTTTAAGTGCACAGTTGATCTTTGCATAAGTAATTTGAATCTTGTTGTGTATGTTCATGATTGAGTCTTGTGTAGCACTGTTTGGGACACCCTTTTTCAACGGCTGAACTTGAGTTTGCTTGAGGACAAGCAAAAGTTTAAGTTGGGGGTGTTGAGGAGTCCACATATTGGACTCATTTAGGGCTTTATTTTGATAAAAATAGTGTCCTCAAATGATTATTTAGTCTAAATATTTGATGAAAACTCTTAAGTTTCAGGTATTTGAAGTTTTAGTGAAAGCATGGACACGTAGGCGCAAAAAGGAACAAAAGGCTGAAAAGAATAGCGAAGCTGAAGCCCGAGCATTGCCAAGCACACTTGGCTATTCGCCGAAGGGATTTACTCTCCCCTTTGTTCCAGAACGCGAAGCCCTGAAGGAGAAGGATAAAAAAGGCGATGAAAGAAGCAGGCGGCGCTTCGCCGAATAGTTTCGCGAAGCAGTACTATACCGCCCAATGGTCCAGAACGTGAAGGTGCTAAAGGCAAGCACAAAACGACGATGAGACAGAAGAAGGGCGAGTTTCCGAAGTCATTCGGTGATATCGACAAACTTCACCGAAAAATCCACCAACTCTATATTTTGAAGTCTATAAATACTGAACTTAATATTAATTTTAGTAGAGTCGAAATTTTACTTTAATTTCCAGAATAGAATAGTACTTTTTTGGATATTTTTCTCCCAAGTTTGGAGAGGGTTTTATGGGAGACTTGAAGAGAGAAGGATTTCATCTTCCCCAAGTTGGAAGTGGGTCTTCTCCATTCTTCTTCCTTTGCTTAAATCAAGGTTAAATTTCTTATACCCATTTGATTTTACTATCATTTTAGGTGTACTTTGTTATTTCTTGATGTGTGGCTAAAACCCCCATTCTTGAGGTGTGATTTATGAAATATGTGTTGATATTATTGTTGGGTTTTCATTGCTGATAGGTTAGATGTAGTTTAATGGTGATTTCACATAGTGGTTGTGGTTTAATCTAAAGAGTTTGTAGTTGCAAATACAAAGCCACCCATGTGTTTTTGGCTTGCCCGAGAGGGAGGTTGGGAAACCAAGAGCACTAGACTGATGGCCTAAGCAGTGGGTTGACTTGAGGTTCATCTCGAGAGGGTGAGCCCTAGTCCCATGTCCTAACACTCAGCTCGAGAGAGTGAGTGGGGTAAGGCGTAGGCTGGTCTTCATGCGGCAAATGGGTGTCCGAGGGGAACGCATTTGAAACTGGGTAAGTTGCCCTAGAGGGAACTTATTTCCTTTTAAAGCTTAGCCTAGTCACTATTATTTTACAAATTTCCTTTCAAAAAGCATGTACCCAACTACTTATCTCAACTTGTATTGCGGTCACACCCCAAGAACATTTCCCCATACTTGATTTTTTTGTTAATTTTTGCTATTTTTACTAATTGTGACAAAACCCCAATTTGATATTTGACACTTTCGTGTCACCCACTTTAATTTACCATGTTTTTGTTCATTAATGTCTTTAGCTACGACTAGTTAGAGCTTAATTTTATTTTTCTATCAATTCTCAAAACCACTCCCTTGGGATACCACCTTAACATTTAGTTGGGTTACTATACTATCGACGATCGTAGATACTCATACCGTAGGTTAGTGTCATTGGTCATGATAGCCATCACACACCTATGAGCGGGAGGCTACGAAGTGTTTTAGGAAAAACTTCACTTTCTTATTATTCTTATCGTGTGTGGGTGTGATCTCCTTTCTAATTTCGACGTTTCGCATTTCAGATCAAGCCTCTTCATAGATCTTACACAAGGGATGCTAATGCTTGCAACGCTGACGGAGTTCCTGTAGTCCCAGGTCATGAGGTTTTCAATGCAGAGTTTTGGAATGTTATCCAACTTTTGGCCCACAACGTAGTCAACAAGAACAGTTAGCATGTTCCGATTCCTAGGTTAACAAGTTAATGAAGACCCTCAAAACTTCATTCATGAGGTCAATAAAATCTTTAGAGTGATGCAAGTGACTGGAAATGATATGGTAGAGTTGGCGTCCCACTAGCTTAAGGATTTGGCTAACATATGGTTCAAGCACTGGAAGGAAAATAGGGGTGAGAATGCAACTCCTGTTACTTGGGAGTGTTTTAACTGAGCTTTTCTGGACAAGTTTTTCCCAAGAGAGTTGAGGGAGGCTAAAGTGCGATAATTTATGATTTTGAGACAAGGTTCAGTCTTAGTCCAAGAGTACGGACTTAAGTTCACCCAGCTCTCTAGGTATGCTCCACATATGATTGCCGATCCTAGGGCACAAATGAGTAAGTTCCTATTTGGGGTATCTGACTTGGTTAAAACTGAGTGTAGAATTGCTATGTTGTTAGAGGATATGAATATCTCTAGGCCCACGACTCATGCTGAGTAGGTTGAGGGAGATAAGTGTAAAGAACTAGCTAGGGACAACAAAAAGGCTAGAATAGGGAACTATGAGTACTCTTAGTAGAAATCAAGTGGTGGAAATCGCTCGGAGTTTCAGCAAAGGTCTTCAGCTCTAGTAACTTCATCGGCTAGTGCTCCATACCCCAGGTTTTGAAAGGATCCGAAAGGTAGGGCTTAGGCTCTAAGTCTCAAGGGAGTGTAACAGAACCAACACAAATTGTAGAAAGTGTGGTAACAACCATCCAGGCGAGTGTCTAGCAAGCAAGGAAGGATGTTTTGGTTGTGGTCAGTCTGGTCATAGGTTAAAGAATATCCCTTCTGCCAGGAAGGGGCAAGAAGGTAACAATAGCAGGGCTCAGTCTATAGTGCCAACAGCACGAGCAAATCACCCAACTAAGGAGGGTGCTTCATCTGGTACATGTGGCAGTTAGCACCAGAACAAGTTGTATGCTCTCAAGGCTCACCAGGATCAGGAAGATTCTCCTGATGTAGTTACTGGTACTTTACGAGTCTTTCAATTAGATGTTTATTCTTTGTTAGATTCAGAGGCTACTCTTTCCTTTGTAACTCCTTATATAGCAGTGAACTTCAGTGTCAGTCTAGAAACTCTTTCAGAACCCTTCTCAGTCTTTACTCTAGTTGGTAACCCAGTTATAGCTAAATGGGTATACATAAATTTTCCTATCAGAGTCTCTCAGAAAGTCACCTTAGCAGATATTGTAGAGTTAGAAATGGTAGACTTTGATATCATTCTTGTAACACCTCGACTCTTCGAAACTTCTAAATTGACTCGTATCTTCGTGGAAAGACCAGGAGGATGGGTGATAAATTAATAATGATGTGTTATGTGATATTTTAAGTGTTCAAGGGTTGTATCTCAAGTTTTGAAGTTAGGTAAGTGGCAAAATAAAAGTTGGTGAAAGTTACCATAAATTCCTTTTTAATGATTTGTTTGAAATTTGGGTCAAATGTCTCAGACGTTTTCAACTAATATATAAAGATTTATGGTGACCTATGAAATCGAAGGTCTACGAGTCTAGTTTCCAATGCATTAATCCGTTTGTTCATACGGCTTCAGAATGGAGAGATATTCGTGTTTTTGCAAGACTGCGCAAGCAGGTAGGTAAGGTGGGTCCCCTAGGTCGGTGGAACTTTATATATATCATCTTCTTCGAACTTTCTTCATTTTTCCTTCATTTCTTTTAGTGAATAACTAGAAAACTCACAAAACCCACTTCTAGGATCAGCCAAGTTACAGATTTTCGTGACTTAAGTCCTTAATAGAAGTTGTTCTACGCGTTGAGCTCGTCAACATGGTATAATTTGTTTTATCGATTTCCTAACATATCATACTCTGGTGTGTGGACAACAGGGGCTTGGGCATATTTTAATGTTTTGATGAGTATTACGAACGTAAAATCAAGGTAAGACCCTTCTTTCATCGACTCTAGCTTTGATAAGTCGCAAATAGCTATTTGCGACAAAAATACATATCTTTTATCAGATTATTGTGGTATCTTCTATTCTTTTGTGTTGATTATGGTCCTGCCTTGTTGTAGTATCAAGGAGGGTTATGAGTAAAGTCATTAGGACTCGTAAATTCAGCGAAAAAGGTATGTCATGGATATTCCCTACTTATGGCATGTTTCCTTAAAGTTTAGGAGCTATGTAATTGGGTTGTCATCCTTGTTATACTTGTAGCCATTATTGTTGATTGTTGGCTGCTCGAGTTGATATAATCCTTCCTTGTCGGGATTCTTCTTTAGTTAGTAGCATCCCTATGTTGGAAAAAACTTAGAGTCTATTTGTATAGATTGCTTATAACTAAATTGCTCGCATTTAGCGAATGGATTGTTATTGTTGCCCTTGGGGCTATTGTGGTTAGATGCAGGAATGTGACCTATGCATAGAAGGGCTATGTTCTACCTACGGGGCTATATGGATGCCTAAGAGGGCTATGAGTTGACTACAAGGCTATATTGATGCCTACAAGGGCTATGAGTTGCCTACAGGGCTATATTGACGCCTAAGAAGGCTATGTGCTTCCTACAGGGCCATGTTGTTGCCTAAGAAGGCTATGAGTTGTCTATACGCTATGTTGAAGCGTAACAGAGCTATGTGCTGCCTACAGGGCTATATGGATACCTAAGAGGGATATGTGACTGCCTACGGGGCTAGGGGACTACCGATAGGGGTATATAGACTGATTGACACCTTTCGGGCTTATGGGGGCCTGAGTAGGTGGCCTTTTGTGTTGTTTGTACCTGCCGAGCTTATGGGGGCTTGATTAGGTTGTTGTTTTATTATTTTTGATAAGTTAAGATTTAGGAGCAAGTAAGTACACTTATCTTATCCTTGATCTATTTATCGGATTATTCCAGTATATTAGGATACCTGTTCACAGTCTTTTGCTTTTCATACTCTGTACATTATTTAATGTACTGATGCCACATTGCTTGGGAGCATTTCATTCTTGCATGCAAGTCCCGAAAGATGATCGAGTACACCTCCTCAGTAGTAGGACTGACTTTTATTCGGTTGGCTAGCCCCTTTCCTCCGGAGCTGCCAGAGTTTTGAGTTTTGTTAGCCGTTGTTGTATATATTTTTATGGGTAGGTTGGGGCCCTGTCCCGCCAATATTTACTACTCTTAGAGGCTTGCATACTAGTGTGTTGGGTGTGTAGCTACGTTATGGCCATGTTGGCCTAGTTTGTTGGGTTGCTGAAGCTTGTGGGCAGTTTGACGTATTGTCTTGATATATATATGCTTTCAGTTTTGGTATAGAGATCACGGTGGCCTCAACGGCCCAATCAGGACTTTTGTGCTAGTTGACTATTTCTTTATATGAACTCTTGGGAGTAGCGGTTTCGTTTATAGATCTGTTGACAGGGGCCTTGCTGGCCGAGGGCTTAATTTTAAGCCGAGATATACTTGTTTGTTTTCTTGATTGCGTGTGGCTGCCATGCGCTAGTAGAAAATGGTTCAGCAGGGGTCGGCTCGGGCATGAGTTTGGGCATTTGGAGCCAGTTGCGCCCCTTGAGTTTGGGGCATTACAATTCTAGGCATGGATTTGTTAGATTCATGTTATTCCACAATGGATTATTGTACTAGATCGTTCGATTTTAGTTTCCAAGCGAACTAGTCTTATAATGGAAAGGTAGTAGCTTAGTGCCTATGGGTCAATTTAACTCGTACCTTAAGGCTAGGAAGATGATCTCTAAAGGGTACAACTATCACCTAGTTTGGGTTAAGGATTCAAATTTCGAAACCTCAACTCTTAAGTCAGTTCCAGTAGTAAATGAGTTTCTAGAAGTGTTTCCAGAAGATCTTCCTGGAATTCCTCCCAAAAGGAAAATCGACTTCGGAAGAGATCTCCTTCTGGATCCCGAGCCTATTTCGATTCCTCCTTACAAAATGGCTCTAGCTGAGCTAATGGAATTGAAGGAACAATTAGAAGACCTTCTAGATAAGGGCTTCATTGGACCTAGTATCTCTCCTTGGAGTGCTCCAGTGTTGTTCATGAAAAAGAAAGATGGTTCTCTTAGAATGTGCATTGAATATCGACAGTTGAACAAAGTCATAATAAAGAATAAGTACCCTATCCCCAGGATTGATGACTTGTTCAACCAACTTCAGGATGCTAGTCATTTTTCAAAAATAGACCTCATATCCGGTTATCATCAGCTTAGAGTCAGAGAGAGTGACATCCCGAAATAGCCTTCAGAACTCGGTATTGTCATTTGGTCTAACCAATGCTCTTGCAACTTTCATGTATGTAATGAACAGGGTGTTCAAGTAGTATTTGGACTTATTCGTTAACATCTTTATTGATGATATCCTCATTTACTCTAGGAATGAGAAAGAATATGCAACTCACCCGAGAGTTGTTCTGCAAACTCTCAAAGATCTCCAGCTATTTGCTAAGTTTAGCAAATGTGAGTTTGGTTACAATTAGTTGTTTTCCTTGGTCATATAGTGTCTAGCGAAGGGATTCAAGTGGATTCTCAGAAAATAGAGGCAGTGAAGCTATGGCCCAAACCCACCTGTCCTACAGATATGAGGAGTTTCTTGGGTTTAGACGATTATTACAGAAGGTTTGTTGAAGGATTTTCATCCATAGATTCTCCATTGATTAAGTTGACTCAGAAAAAGGTCATGTTTCAATGGTCAAATGAGTGTGAGAAAAGATTCTCAGAACGGAAAACTAGGTTGACTACAGTTTATATTTTGACTCTATCGGAGGGTTCAGACGGTTATGTGATCTATTATGATGCATCGAGAGTAGGCTTGGGTTGTGTATTGATGCAACGAGGTAAGGTTATAGCTTATGCTTCCAGACACCTTAAGGTACATGAGAAGAACTACCCAACTGTAACACCCCGGAAAAAACTAGTAAGACCTAGCCAATGCATGACGGAATCTAGTAGGTGAAACTAGAGCCTCACATGTGATTTGAAGTTGTAAACTTGATTAAATGATGTAATATGGCTTTTCAAGTTTAGATTTAGGAGTTTATAGGTCAAACGTCAAGAAACGACTATAACGCCCGGAAACTAGTAATTTGAACTAGTGTGTTGTAGAGTCTTGTAGTGGAGTTTTGGAGTGTCGTATGAGGGTTAAAATAAATAGAAGTAACTCCCGTAATTAGAATGACATGTGTATGGGCTAAAAATGTAGTTTTGACTCCCCAAGGACCACCCAAATGGTCCTTGAGGAGGACCACAAAACAGTCCCCAAAACTGTCCACTTTGGGTGGTTCACGGTTGCAAACTGCGCCTGGTAGATCAATCTACGTCTCGTGGATCATGGGCATGGATCAGGACTGCATAGGTCTGAAAAATATGAGTCTCTGACCCAAACCACGGATAGTAGATCAATCTACGGTCCGTAGATGGTGAAGTCGTGAATGGTTCCAGTTTTTCAGTTTTAGTTTTCAAGTTGGGAGTTTGGGATTCAGTTAGTTAATTAGTTAAGGGCTTAGGGATCTGGTTAAGTGGTTAAATAACTTACTAGATAAACTGTTTTAAGTCATTAAAACACTTCATTAACTCATTAGAACCCAAGACCCCCAAATCAAAACTCAACTTCCTTTCCCTCTCAAACTACTTTCTCTCTAAGAACTCCATTGAAGACTTCAAGTTTCCAAGGTCAATTTCATCAAGATTTCAAAGATTTTTTCAAGGGGATTTTGTGGATTCTCATCTAATAGGTTTGGTGGTCTTGATCCTTGTCTAATCTTCCATTCAAGGAGCTAATTCAAAGAAGTTTTAAAATCACAAAAGTTAGGTTTTCACTCAAACTCATAGGTTCTTGCATCAAACGGTTTCAAATGATAAACTAAGATGAAATTGATGTTTAATTGATGATTTAAGATGATTTTACTCCCTGAACCCATGATTTCTCTCAATTCCTAATTTGTGACTTATTAAGTGGGTTTATTGATTATGAATGAATGATGATGGATTCATCTGTAGATTGATTTAGATTATTGATTTGTATCATTATCTAGGTCTAATTATGGTGAATTGTTGGTGAATTGAGGATTTGTGATCATAGCCTTAAAAGGGCAAGTTTGATCTAATTTCATGTTAAGGCAGAATTATGCTTGAATTGTTGATCCACTTGATAGGTGGAGGTGTTTAATTACTTTGTATATTGATACACTTGAAAGGTGGAGGTTTTTACTTACTATGTACATTGTGATCATGGTCTTGAAGGCCTAATTTGATGAATTGAAGTATTTTCATGATGTTGTATATATGAATGTGATGTAAAGCATGTGTGTGATCTAATTGAATGAAAGGTGATCATGTTTAGCAGTTACTTGTGTTAGGATTGAATGTTATCTCTCTATTAACACTTGTGAATGAAGGTGTCAATGTGAAAGGTTATTCACACAAACACACACACTTGAATGAACGAATGAATGAACGAAGTTAATGTTAATGTTAATGAATGTTTAGTCTATTGAAAGATTATCCTCGATTCTACTCTAATGAATGAAATGGGGTTCCTAGGTGAAAGTCTATTCTCATCTTTGAATCTATGAGCTTTCCAATGAATGAATATGGGTTGAGATGGATGCCCTCACGTGAGTTGAGGCGGGGTATCTAGAAGCAGTCTCTTATCCCTTAATGAACTAATGTAATGAATGTAATGTACTCTATGGGGGATAATGCTAAGCACTGAGTGGATATTGTTAGAGATGGGTGCTCATCCGGGAGTTGAGGCAGGGTACTTAGTAACAATCTCTTGGGATGGATGCTCATCCATGAGTTGAGGTGGGGTATCTAGAATCAGTCCCCCTATCCCATAAACTATGTGCCCACATAAGTCTTGCTAGTGGAATCCACTTAAGCTAAAGAACAATGGTCCTACCTTAGGCAGGTAGGAATCTCTTATCCGTAAAGGTGACACCGGGATTCCATTTCAAGCTCTCATGGTCTATGTCGGTTAAGGCTTACCCCCACAATAATGTTAATGAACTATGGTTTCTTAATAGTGTACTATTTAGTGTAGGTGGTGGAATGGGATGCCATATATGTATTGCACAAGTAGGCATTTGAGAGTAGTAATGGTGTGTTCCTTATAATGTTAATGAATGAATGGGCTCTTGTGATGATGTGTCTAATGAATGAATGTGTTCTTAATGAAGCTAATGAATGTGTCCTAAATGTACCTAATGAAGAATGTTGACTCTTAAATGCTTATATTCTTAGAATGTAATGATGCATGCTATACTTGTATTGTATAATGAAAGACTTGCTTGTTATGACTTGATGACTGTGTATGTGCCTTTCCTAAGGTGACTTCAAAGTATGGGATGCTACTTGCACATTGCACAAGTAGGAATAAGGGGTTATCTTAGATAGTGGTCCATATGTGATGATGATGCCTTATATAATGTTTATATCTATTGATTAATGAATATTGTTGAAGGTGGAAAGGTTATGTGATGAGTTCACCTTAGGTGACCTTAGGCTTATGCTTTGGTGTGGATGGTGGTATGTGATATACCGTGAGTTTATTGTATTTTTAATACATTCCCCTTAAGAGTTGTGTGTGTCTAGGGCCATTTTGTATTGGTTTTTATGCATTTTTATCATGTTTGTAGAAAATACGTTCAGACATGGAAACTGAGAGACACAACTGAAGGATGTGTAGAACAGAGCATGTAGGAGGTGATCTACGGAACATAGGTCCATTCATGCTCCGTAGATGATGATCGTAGATTGGCAGGCAAGGCTTGAAGGAAACTCAGGGAATTCTTGACCAAGTGTGAAACCACGGTTGCAAATCACGGACCGTAGATAAACCTACCGGCCGATTTGATGTTCCGTCAATTGATTTAGAGAAGGGGTTCCAATACCTGATTTTGAAGATTCTAAGTGTGGAGCTACGGAGGAGGATCTACGAACCATGGATCAAACCACGGTCTGTACTTTTGATCCGTCGTTTGCTTCAAAGATAATGTTTTGGAAGCTGAAAAATTGCCAAAGTCGTGATTCATGGAAGGGACCTACGGACCGTAGGTCAATCCACGGTCCGTAGGTCAGTGTCATAGATCGAAGACGTGTCCTGAAACATTATTTCCATATTTCGTTTCCTTTTTAGTTAGGACTTATTTTTCTATATATAGGGCTTGTAAACCTCGTTTTTGGAAGTTAGACTTTATTACTTTTATTCTAGTTCTTGACTTTGGGAGATTAACTTGCAACTTTAAAAATTCTTAATTTCCTAAGTTCGTTTTGAAGATTTTGACTTTGCAATTCAAGTTGAGATTCTGGGTTTCTTCTACTTATTACGTAAGTTCATGATTTCTTCATCTAAAAATATGAATTGTTTTCTTGCTATTATGGGTAACTAAATCCACAACTAGGGTTGTGGGAACCATGAGAGATTAACAACGTACAAATAGTAACTAAGTAATTCTTGAATAGTGTTATTGCATGCATTGATAATTCTTTCGCTTAGAAATCTTTTTAACTGCGGCCAATGTTAGAACTTGCCTCGTTACTACTTGCCGAACCAAGGAGATAATTACCGAGAAAAGAGTTATCAACATAGATTTAGTGTGATACTATCTAATACTCTAATGTCGATTGGTACGAGGGTGAAAACTAAGCCATACATCCATGTGATGTCTACTATGAGGTAAAGTTAAGGGTTAGTAAATTATACACGTGTAGCCGGACCAAGGTGCGGGGTGAAATTCTTTAGATGCCGGACAAAGGATTTAGAGATACCTAACTTATCAATTTGCATGTAATACACTAGGAAAGGATTGTTATTACTAGGATTACCGCGTTAGGAGCTTATGAGGAACACGTACACCCTAGTTACTTTCTCATCTTGATAACAACTAAAGTTTGAATCTTGCTCATCGATTACGTACATAATTTCCTGAATTTGTTTCACAATTCCCCCCCTTTAATTACTTGTTTTCAGAAATACATAGACTAAATGAATATAATCGTGGTTAAAGTTAAGTCTAAACAATATTCCTCGTGGGATCGACCCCAACTTACAAGTTGGGTTCTTTACTTGATAACGATCACTTATGCTTCTTTAGGGAGGTGTAATTTGAGTGTATCAGTATGGGATGTTATCCATACAATGCACAAAGTGTTGCCTAAGGGTTACTTGACGTGAATGGTTAAAGGTAAAGGAAATGGTTTACATGTGATGTATGTTCTAATGTGAAATGCGGACTTGCATATTGGTTATGACTTATATTATGCCTCTTTTATTCAATGTTCATGAAGTTTTACCAAATGGCATAAAAGCATGACTTTCAATAGAATGTCCTTTTTAAGCATGTTTTTGCATGGTCATCATACTTAGTACATCTAATGTGCTAACCCCATTCTTCCCCCTTTCTTACTAAAGTGTAGGGCTTGGAGATATTGGTGTTCTATGCTTGATGGATAGGCTTCTAAGGTGCTTGAAGATGAAGACTTGGTGAGTCCTCATAGTTTCGAGGACAAAACCCATTGTGTTTCCATTATGTCTTTTAGTATTGTTTTTAGAGTCTTTGTACGGGCTTAGTCCCAAAGTTGTCTCCAAAGTATTAGATGGTTTGAGACATGTTATAGAAAGTCTTCCGCTTGACTTTTAATGAGAATGATGTGATTGTATAAGAGAGTTTTTAATTCTTCTCTATTTTTCAAGTATCTTATGTAATGAATGAGCTATGACGCTTGTATAAAACTCCTTCGGGGTCGATTACTCTGTGTTACGACTAGGGCGTGCTCTCGGGTCATGATAAATATGTTATTAGAGCACAAGGTTTTGGAATGGTCTTAGGATGTCTTAAACCACATCTAGTAGAGTCTTATTCATAATGTGAAGCGCGCCACATTATGAATATGAGGCTATTGGGTGCTAAGAAAGTTTCACTTCTTCATTCTTCAAGTCGTGCCATAGAGTTTAACTCTATAATATTTTTCCCTTATTCCTTATGTGTTGGTCTCTGGAGTGTGACCCCTTGAAAGGAGTGTGCTAGAAGGGTTGAGGGAGAGAAAAGGTTGGTTGTGATGCCAAATATGGTTATGTGACTTGATAGATTGAGATGATATATTGTGATATTGGCCTTAGTGTGAATGGGTTGCTTTATGGTAATGTGTGGTGTCAGTAAGAGGTTATGATGAGTTTTGTGGTATGTTGAAAGAGTTGATGAAATGTGGTGTTTTTAGGAATGCCTAGGTGTGATGTGTATGAAGGTTTAGTGAGGTTTTTCTCCGACCTTAGAATGGAAAGAAGTGAAGCTTAGAAGAGTTGGTGTAGACTTACTCCCAAGTGGGGGATTATGTGCCTAGATGGTAAGGTCTTTGAGTGTCCTTGATGTGCATGAGTTAGGCTTGATTGATGTTCTCACCCTAAGAGGTGTAGTGAGTTTGAGGAGTTTAGACCCGGTGTGGTAGACTCATATGAGACCTTGTGTGGTGTTGGTAAGGTTGTTGTGAGCAAGAGTTGCTTAATGAGGACCTTCCTAGTTTAAAAGTACCGGTAAGTTGATGGTTTATTGTAAGTTGTGAATGCCTTGGTTGAGGTTCCTATGTTATGTCATGTTGACCTTAGTTGGGTTTACCCTTAAGTGGGGGATGGTATGTTGAGTAGTAAAGTCGTTGAGAAGTGTTGATATCCTTACCTCTTTCTTTATATGCCTATTCAAGCCTAAGACAAAGAGTTCCTAGTAGCTTGTGTCATGTTTTGGACTCATGTGTTATATGAGTTTCCATGGTCTCCTTATGTTATGCATGATTCTATTTGAACTGTTGTTTATGAGAAAATGAGTTTTCATGATTTATGTTCCTCATAGTTGATGTGCATTTTATATGAGTTGTCTATATGCTTCATGAGGTGGAATGTTGAACATGCTTAGTGGTGCTTTTGAGAGAAATTGCATAATGTGCTTAATGATGTTGTGCTGAGCATGATGTGATGTGGAGAAGGAAATTCCTCAAATGAAATGATAAATGTAAAATTTTGATGCATAATGAGTTGGTAGATGTTGTTCCTACTTTCTTGAATTGCATGAAATTGTTTGAGCCTTTTGATGTGGAGTTGATGATTCCTTCTAGTTATGTGCCTTGTTTATGATGTTGCATGCATGCTGGTTGGGCTACTTATTTGAGTCGTTAACCCCTTAATGTGTTATAGGTGTCAGTCAAGGACGAATGTTCCTAAGTGGGGGATAATGTAACACCCCGTAAAAGACTAGTAAGCCAAACTAATGCTTGACGGAATCTAGTAGGTGAAACTAGAGCCTCACATGTGAATTGAAGTTGTAAACTTGATTAAATGATTTAATATGGCTTTTCAAGTTTAGATTTAGGAGTTTAGAGGTCAAACGTCAAGAAACGGCTATAACGCCCAGAAATTAGTAAGTTGAACTAGTGTGTTGTAGATTCTTGTAGTGGAGTTTTGGAGTGTCGTATGAGGGTTAAAATCAAGAGAAGTGACTCCCGTACTTAGAATGACATGTTTAGGAGTTAAACGTCCGGGTACGACTCCCCAAGGATCACCCAAAGAGTCCTTGAGGAGGACCCCGAAACAGTCCACTTTTGGTGTTTCACGGTTGCAAACCATGCCCAGTAGATCAATCAACGGCTCGTGGTTCATGGGAGTAGATCATGCCTGCAAAATATGAGTCTCTGACCCAAACCATAGACAGTAGATCAATTTACGGTCCGTAGATGGTGAAGTCGTGAATGCTGCCAGTTTTTCAATTTTAGTTTTCAAGTTGGGTGTTAGGGATTTAGTTAGTTAATTAATTAAGGGCTTAGGGGGCTGGTTAATTGGTTAAATAACTTACTATATAAACTATTTTAAGTCATTAAAACACTTCATTAACTCATTAGAGCCCAAGAACCCCGAATCAAAACTCAATTTCCTTTCCCTCTCAAACTACTTTCTCTCTAAGAACTCCATTGAAGACTTCATGTTTACAAGGTCAATTTCATCAAGGTTTTCAAAGATTTTTTCATGGGGATTTCGTGGATTCTCATCTAATAGGTAAGGTGGTCTTGATCCTTGTTTAATCTTCATTCAAGGAGCTAAATCGAAGATATTTTCAAATCACAAAAGTTAGATTTTCACTCAAACTCATGGGTTCTTGCATCAAACGTTTTCAAATGATAAACTAAGATTAAATTGATGTTTAATTGATGATTTAAGAAGATTTTACTCCATGAACCCATGATTTTTCTCAATTCCTAATTTGTGACTTATGAAGTGGGTTTGTTGATTATGAATAAATGATGATGGATTTATGTGTAGATTGATTTAGATTATTGATTTGTATCATTATCTAGGTCTAATTATGGTGAATTGTTGGTGAATTGAGGATTTGTGATCATAGCCTTAAAAGGGCAAGTTTGACCAAATTTCATGTTAAAGTAGAATTGTGCTTGAATTGTTGATCCACTTGAAAGATGGAGGTGTTCACTTACTTTGTTTATTGATCCACTTGAAAGGTGGAGGTGTTTACTTACTATGTACATTGTGAGCATGGCCTTGAAGGCCTAATTTGATGAATTGAAGTATTATCGTAATGTTTTATATATGAATGTGATGTAAAGCATGTGTGTGATCTAATTGAATGTAAGGTGATCATGTTAAGAAGTTACTTGTGTTAGGATTGAATGTTATCTCTCTATTAAAACTTGTGAATGAAGGTGTCAATGTGAAAGGCTATTCTAACATACACACACCCACTTGAACGAATGAATGAATGAAAGAAGTTAATGTTAACGTTAATGAATGTTGAGTCTATTGAAAGATTATTCTTGATTGTACTCTAATGTATGAAATAGGGTTCCTAGGTGAAAGGCTATTCTCATCTTTGAATCTATGAGCTTTCCAATAAATGAATGTGGGATGAGATGGATGCCCTCACGTGAGTTGAGGCGGGATATCTAGAAGCAATCTCTTATCGCATAATGAACTAATGTAATGAATGTAATGTACTCTATGGGGGATAATGCTAAGCACCGAGTGGATATCGTTAGAGATAGGTGCTCATCCGGGAGTTGAGGTGGGGTACTTACTAGCAATTTCTTAGGCTGGATGCTCAGCTGTGAGTTGTGGAGGGGTGTCTATAAGAAATCCCCTAATCCCATAAACTATGTGCCCACATAGGTCTAGCTAGTCAAATCCACCTAAGCTAAAGAACAATGGTCCTACCTTAGGTAAGTAGGAATCCCTTATCCGATGAGGGTTACACCAGGATTCCTTGTCAATCTCTCATGTCCTATGTCGGTTAAGGCTTACCCCCACAATAATATTAATGAACTATGGTTTCTTAAAGGTGTACTACTTAGTGTGGGTGGTAGAATGGGACACCATCTATACATTTCACAAGTAGGCATTTGAGAGGAGTCATGGTATGTTCCTTATAATGTTAATGAATGAATGGGTTCTTGTGATGATGTGTCTAATGAATGAATGTGTTCTTAATAAAGCTAATGAATGCTGACTTAAATGCATGAATGTGTCCTAAATGTACCTAATGAAGAATGTTGACTTTTAAATGCTTATATGCTTAGAATGTAATGATGCATGCTATACTTGTATTGTATAATGAATGACTTTTTTTTATGACTTGATGAATTTGAATGTGGCTTGCCTAGGGTGACTTCAAAGGAATATTTGATGTGAGTAGTAGTATGGGATGCTACTTGCACATTTCACAAGTAGCACTTAGGGGTTATCTTAGGTAGTGGTCCATATGTGATGATCATGTCTTATATAATGTTTATATCCCTTGATGAATGGATATTGTTGAAGGTGGAAAGGTTATGTGATGAGTTCACCTTTGGTGACCTTAAACTGATGCTTTAGTGTGGATGGTGGTATGGGACGCTATCCATACACTGCACAACGTGTTGCCTAAGGGTTACTTGACGTAAATGGTTAAAGGTAAAGGAAATGGTTTACATGTGATTTATGTTCTATTGTGAAATGCTGACTTGCATGTTGGTTATGACTTATATTATGCCTCTTTTATTCAATGTTCATGAAGTTTTACAAAATGGCATAAAAGCATGACTTTCAATGATTTGTCCTTTTTAAACATGTTTTTGCATGGTCATCATACTTAGTACATCTAATGTGCTAACCCCATTCTTCCCCTTTTCTTACTAAAGTGTAGGGCTTGGAGATGTTGGTGTTATATGCTTGATAGATAGGTTTCTAAGGTTCTTGAAGATGGAGACTTGGTGAGTCCTCATAGTTTTGAGGACAAAACCCATTATGTTTCCTTTATGTCTTTTACTGTTGTTTTTAGCGTCTTTGTATGGGATTTGTCCCAAAGTTGTGTCCAAAGTATTAGATGGTTTGAGACATGTTATAGAAAGCCTTCCACTTGCCTTTTAATGAGAATGATTCGATTGTAAAAGAATGTTTTTAATTCTTCTCTATTTTCAAGTAACTTATGCAATTAATGAGCTATGAGGCTTGTATAAGACCCCTTCGGGGTCGAGTACGCCGTGTTACGACTAGGGGGTGCTCTTGGATCGTGACACCAACTCATGACCTTGAGCTTATAGTCGTAGTATTTTCCCTAATGTTTTGAGACATTACTTATATGGTGTTCACGTACATGTGTTCACATACCATAAAAGCCTTTAGTATGTTTTCACCTAGAAAGAGTTGAATTTTCGCCAAAGAAGATGGCTTGAATTCCTTAAGGACTATGACATGAATGTGCTTTACCATCCTTGTAAGGCCAATGTAGTAGCTAATTCTCTTAGAAAACTATGGGTAGTGTAGAACATGTTGAGGAAGAAAGGAGGGAATTAGAAAAAGTTGTTGACCGTCTTGCTCGCTTAGGAGTTTGCCTTTTGAACATATCAGATGATGGTGTGATAGTTCAGAATGAGTCAGAATCTTCATTGGTAGCGGCAGTTAATGAAAAAACAAGACAGTGATCCTATAGTGATTCAATTGAAGGGTGCAGTTCATCAGCAAAATGTTGAGGTTTTCTCCCAAGAGGGAGATGGTGTGCTTCACTACTAGGGTCACTTATGTATTCCTAAGGTGGGTGCGTTGAGACAACCATAATTCCAGGTATTCTAGTCTTCCAGGTACAACTAAGATGTACCGTGATCTATGGGAAGTCTTTTGGTGGAATGGCATGAAAAGGGATATAGCAGATTTTGTGGCTAGTGCCCTAATTGTCAACAAGTGAAGGTAGAACATCAGAAACCAGGAGGGGTGACTCAAGGGATTAACATTCCTACATGGAAGTGGGAAGTGATAAACATGGACTTCATTACGGGTTAACCTCGTACTCACATACATCATTATTCCTTTTGGGTATTAGTAGATAGAGTTATTGAGTTCGCTCACTTTTTTGCTATTAAGACTAAAGATTCACCGGAGGACTACACTAAACTCTACATTAATGAGATAGTTAAGTTGAATGTGGTTCCTTTGTCTATCATCTCAGAAAGAGGCCCTCAGTTCACTTCTCAATTCTGGAAGTCATTTCAGAAAGGTCTTGGTACTTAAGTAAATCTCAGCACAACATTTCATCCATAGATGGATGGTCAGGAAGAGTTTACCATTCATACTTTAGAGGATGAGTTGAGAGCTTGCGTGATCGATTTCTAGGGAAGTTGGGATGATCACCTACCTCTTATGGAGTTTGCCTACAATAATAGCTACCAATCCAGTATTCAGAATGCCTCTTATAGGGCATTTTCTGGGCGTAGATGTAAATCTCAAGTTTGTTGGTTTGAAGTAGGTGAAGCAGCCTTGATAGGGCTAGATTCGATTAATGATGCTATGGAAAAAATTCAGCTTATCAGAGATAGACTAAAGACATCCCAGAGTCATCAGAACTCCTATGCAAATGTAAGGAGAAGGCAGTTAGAATTTGAAATCGATGATTGGGTTTTCTTGAAGGTGTCACCTTTGAAGGGGGTGATGATATTTGGCAAGAAAGGAAAGCTTAGCCCTAGATATGTAGGTCCTTACAGAATCTTGAAAAGGGTTGCTAAAGTGGCTTATAAGTTAGAATTGCCAGCAGAACTACAGCAGTCAACCTAGTCTTCCACATTTCCTTATTGAAGAAGTGTGTGGGTGATCCATCCTCAACAGTACCATTAGAAAGTGTGGTTGTGAAGGATAGTCTCACATATGAGGAAGTACGAGTTGAAATTCTTGATCGTCAGTTTCGAAGGTTGAAAAATAAAGAAGTTGCTTCAATTAAGGTTTTGTGGAGGAGTCAGTCTATTTATGGAGCTACTTGGGAAGCAGAAGTAGCCATGAAGGCCAAGTGTCCTCATCTCTTCCCTTCCGATTTTGTTTTCGCTTAAGTTAATAGTTCCTCTCTAGTCTCTCAGTTTACTCTTGCATAAATTTAGTCTTAGTATCATGTTCCTTCAGTTATACTTGCATTTTAGCATTTTTGCATGTTCTTGGAACTCAGTTCAGTCAGATTTTTAATTTCTAGTACTTAGTGGTAGGGATTACAACTCCTTCCCTCTATATTCAGCCATCTTAGACTTCATTCGAGGATGAATATTCCCAAGGAGGAGATAATTTAACACCCCGGATTCGAAAAGGATAAAAATGCAGATTTTCAAAAGTTGTAGGTGCCACCAACAAAGGCCACCTACGGACTGTAGGTTGACCCACAGATCGTAGGTGGGGTCCGTGGTTGGCCACCTCAACTGTCTCCCCAGAACCCCTAAAAAATTATGTCAAGTCTCTATCAATGGCAAGTCCTACAAACCGTAGGTCAGACAACGGTCTATGGTCCAGGTCTGTGGATCGTGACTCTCAGCCCCAATCTCTAAAGACAATCGAGGGGCTGACAGGATGGGCCATCTGTCGACGTACGGTCCGTCATTCAGGCCCGTCGGTGGCCCCATGAGATTTTAAGTTAGGGTCTATTTTGGTCTTTTCCCCTATGTGTTGGACACCAAAACTACGTCGTTTTGGTCAGTTTGAGCCTAGTGATTTAGTCAGAACTTGCCGTAAGTGATTCATTCACTAGAGTTCATCAAACTTAGAGCAGAAGAGGAGAAAGAGGTGACCCAAACCCCTCCAAGAACACAACAAGTTTTCTTTCAGTTTCATCCCTAATATCGAAGAATTTCTCCATAGATTTCTTCATCATATATGTGGGATTTCACTAGTGGATTCTTTTCATCCACTAGGTCCCTAGAATTCAGTCAGATTCTTAATTCACTATATCTTGCTTAGACTTAGAGTTTCTAAAACCTTAGATATTAGTTGTGATTTACATGTTAGAGTACTCCTAATCATATTATCATGTTTTCGTGGAATCGTTGCTTAGTTCTTTGCATTAAACTCAGAACCCTAGTTGTGTAGATTCTCTTAGTTCATGAATTTCACATGATAGGTAAGTTAAACAGATATACATGCTCCAGTTTTTAATGTCACATTATTAGTATATAATTATTACATTGTCATATTTGCATGTTAGTATTTTGAGCTATTCAGTATTTCAGTCATAATGTATCATATACATATTAAGTTGGGAGTAGGCTTAGAACCGTGTGTGTCACGTCCCTAGCATACACCTTGGACGTGGCAGGCACTCGTAGACCATTACTGGTCCCCAAGCGAACCCTCATCCTGGCTGACTACAAGCGGAAGACTAACTTAAGCATGCAAAAGCTTAAAACTGAAATAAAAGTTCATAAAACTTAAATACAAACTTTAAATACAAAGAAAACTCTCTATAATAAAATTATATACAACTCGCCATAAAAGGCAACTTTAGTCTTTAAAACCTTTAACAAAATAAATGATACAGACTTATTAACTATACTGGCTATCTATGAAGCCTATAACTGATAAAGATGGAAGTCAGGACAAGACCCATGACATCTTGACTAAACTGAAAAGTAAATGAAGTCCTCCGAAAACAAGGATGCTCACCATAGCTAACTCAAACTCCCGGATGTATCAACGAAGCTCCTGTTGATGATCCTGAATACTTGTGTTTGCATCATGAGAAGATGCAGGCCAAATAGCTCAATACGTGGAATGTACGAGCATGTAAGGGGAATTCTAAAACATAACATAAGCTTGAAACTTAATAAAGAGGAAACATACTTACCTCTTCTCAAACTTTCTCAACTAAAGGAATACTCAGGGGTACTCAAAATTACTTAAACATACTCAACTCAGAAGTATTCAAGGATAAGATACTGAACTCAGAGATTAGCTACTCAACTTAAGGATAGATACTCAAGTCAAAGATACTCAACTCAAAATACTCAACTCTGGATACTCAACTCAATATAAAGCAACAATAAAAGATGCAATATATAGAAAACTTTATAAAACCGTAAAAACAGCTTAATTCGTTAAAGAAAGTGCGATAACAAACTCAATTTTCTCATAGCATAAAAAGACATATCATGCTCCCTCTCAAAGTCTACTTGTGCAATGTATGGATGAAGTCCCATACCCCCATTCACACTAAGCAGAACCCCTTGAGGAACCATGCAATTATTACTGTGAGAGTTTATCTAACCGACAACCACCACTATGAGCCCAAGTGGTGATACAGCGTCTTGCCCACGTTGCCAGAACTGTCCTATACTTCGCCGTCATATAGAACGCTTAACTAAGTGGATCCACTAGTCTATGTTGAAAGCATCTTAAGGAGTCATCTAAAAAGTATGATCCTTTACTACCCATGATGGCTACATGGTTTATGGAGACTTGAGTTAATATGAACTCGCATCCCCATATCGGTGCTCAATACTACTCCCAAAATATACTTAGCTCATATGTTTGTAAAAACAAAACTCTTTCCCTGAATTGAGATAATTACTCAAAACTTAGCTTAAAATCTATCTTGGAATCGATGATCCCTGTTCTTGCTCAAATGTGAAAACATTTATAAACTCTTTGGGAATACTTAGTTCCCTTATAGCTTTTTGAGAAATGGACTCAACTATTTATTCTTTGTTTAACTCAAAGCTTAAGTCTTAAAACAAAGTTAAAACGTTTGTAAAAGACTTCTTAACATATGATTCATGCCGAAATTTATGAGCATGAACAACTCAATGCAAGGTTTTCAATAACCAAAGATAGAACTCAATACTTGGAACTCAAGGACTTTAACAATACTACTCACTTCAAGAATGCTTAACTCAGAGGGTTCATACGGAATTTATGAGCATGAACTACTCAACTCAAGGACTCAAGGATACTTCTCATCTCATGACTGCTCGACTCATAGGGTTCATGTAGAATTATGTGCATGAACAATCAACTCAAAGACTTCATGGGTAATATGTAACAGTCCCATGATTAGAAATATAAGCTCAAAGGGGTTAGAAACTTAATACTTAAGACTTAGGACATGGAGATATTACTCCTCTCATAGACACTCAACTTCTGGAGTTCATGCGGAATTTATGGGCATGAACGACTTGCCTCGTAGGTCTAAATAACATTATGGAACTCATGTACACAACTCTTCTCATTCTCATACTTACTTTCTCAAAACTTAGTTCAAATCGATAGTTAATCTCAAAGGATTCACAATTGAACTCAAAGGCTTACTTGAACTCTACTCTTATCTCTCTCTTGAATGTGAATTATGAATTCAAAAGTTATGGTTCATGATATGAAGGATCTGATGATGAAAAAGTATATTCATGAATACATTCTCCTCATCCTCATCCTCATACTCACTTGCTCGAGTTTCGCAACAAGTTACTAGTAATTGTAGAAGACTCCTCAAGAGACTCTAAGGGAACTTATCAAAAAGGTTTGAAAGAACTCTCAAACTTGACTCTCAACTCTACCGTGAATTTGATTTATGAATTCAAGGTTATGATCATGTTAGGAATGATTTTAGGTGTTTAGATGTAGCTTAGAGTAGTTAGAATCGAAAAGGAGTAAGTTGCACTTGAAACGAACTCAAACGGGGAAACCGACGACAAACTGGGTGGGGCAGGCAACCCTGGCGCTATGGGTAGGGTGGGGGGCCAGCCCCTAATTTCAGAGGTGCGTTTGGGGCGCTCTGGCAGGCGCATCACGCCAGGCACCAGCCCAGAAAATTCAACAAGTTTCTTTTCTCGTTTTCTCACCCTATTTCGCCTAGAATCGAATGGTTTCTTCCCCAATCACTTAGAATTGATTTATTAACATAAGTACACTCTAATCCACTCAATACATCCCTTAAAACACTCACTTTGATCTCAAGAAATCATCCAAAACCCAACACAATAAGATTTAGAATGAACTTCAAGAACAGATCAAGAACTCAAATCTTTCAACTTCAAGAATGAAATTTGCGCTGAAAAAAAATATTTGGCATGTGGGTGAACAAACCCAATACTATGGAAGCTTACATACCTCTTAGGGATTAAACCCATGGAGAAAATCCGCAACAAGACGCAAGAATCTCGACGAACGCTTGATCCTCTCCTCTCTTCTCTTCTTATTTTCTCTTCTTCTTTTCTCTTCTTTTCTCTCAACTAAAACCCTAAGCGTAAACTAGGATTATAAAACTGAACCTAATAGGATTAGACCCTTAAAATATTACAAAAAATGAATTAAATCTGATTGGGTAAGGAAAAGACCAAAATACCCCTCTCTATTTTTGGTAAACTTTCCTTAACTAGACAACCTATCTTCGAAAGGCCATATCTCACTCATCCGACCTCAAAACTTAGCAAACTCGAAGGCGTTGGAATGATAATTCAATGGTCTTTCCTAAGGTATCTAGTAGAATACCTAACTCATCCAGAGTTAGGAGTTATGGTCATTTGAAGTCGACCCAAAACTCATACTTAGCTTAACTTGCAAAATTTCAGATTTTGCTATTTCCAATTTAATTCTTTTTGTAACTGAAGGTGCTACATCTAGTGACCTTAACACTTAAGAAATTTTAATTCCTCGGTAAAATCCTACTCACAACGAAAGATGGTTCAAGTCTTAGCTTAAAATTTTCTAGGGTGTTACAATATCTCCCCCTTGGGATCATTCGTCCTCGAATGACGACCGGTCTGGATATGGAACGGTTTATTCTTACTAAGGTCTGATGTTATGGTAATACTCTTACTATATTCAATCTTAACCCAATTCTTAAGTTCGGGTTCTATACCTCTCTATAGGGAATCTCATCCCAAGACTATTTCTCTTTACCATCACATTCAAGTTTAGAAGTCGAACAACTCGATGAACTCCTACTAACCAACTCCTTCAGATCCACCTAAGGGCTCTCGTTTAACTATTTCTCTTAGTAAAACCTCATTATAATCTTCCTCCTTATTTACAACCTTAGATGGAACTATCACACCATCATCATCACGATATGATCATTAACCTCCACTTTCTAACATCACTTCATCATTAAAAGGACCTCTAAAAGGATATCCCCCAAACTCTTTGGAATTCATTACTATCTTACTCTCAAGCACTTGACTTGATTTCTCATCTTCTCATCTCCCCCTTAGGTCTAAAGCTAGTACTTGAAATCTATGGACCTACTCCATCTTAACAACTCAATTATGCTATCTAGGCACACATGGAAAATCATAAATTAATTGGAACCTCATCTGGTAACATACCATCTCGGCACGCCTCTTAATGCTCTTGTTACTCTTGTGACTTAGCCCACTTCGCTGCCCTTATCTAAAGGTTTGGGTCTCTCACTTGTACTACTCACATTCATTGCAGCAACAACTCAATTCCTCACCTACTCTATGTCAAGTCTACTAGATAAAATGTCAAGGCTAACATCATCACCCTTATGTTGTCATTATTTGGATCATGACACTCATCTTAAATTCAAGCTTATTGTTCATTACTAAACCCGAATATCAATACGATTGCTCGCCTACCATACCATACCTCATTACTTGATCAGTTCTATAACCTTCTGCACATCATGACCCTCTCAAATAATTTATAAGCCTAGCTTAGATATATCACTTCATAAATACTCTGCTCTTTTATTCAACACATCAATTTAGTCTCCTCTAATATGATGGCGCATCGACATCAACTCTATTCTGGTTAACAAACATATACTCTATCTCATCTTGACTAGCAACTCTTACTCTACCCATAAGGGAAAAGTCCTCATTACTAACTTGCTAGGTGAATGACTATAGTAACACAGTTTGTCAAAACACCATCTCCCTTACTTAGATTACTAAACTTCTTCATACTTTCCGATAACTCTGGGCTCTTTCACTACTACTGTTCATGATCTCATAACTCATGCTACCTTTTCGGGTGAAAATCATACCCAAGCTCTAAAGATACATCTTTAAAAGGATCACAGCTGAAACAAGGGTTAAGGAAAAGAGTACAACTCGCTTTTAGCTCAAACACATGATTTACATGGATATGAGTGCATTTCTCTGAAACTGAACTCTTAACTTACTCTTGGGCTTCTCTCAATCCCCTCTGAAGTCTCTTGACTTTCTGAAGACACTTGCTAAGGACAACTCATAGATAAAGGACTGACTCTGCTTTTCAACCACCTCTAGTATGATGGGTAGTCGAATGAATCTGAAAACGCACGAATTAGAATAGATCTCTATGACTTCGCTCTATGGCACGATTAAGAGTATGAAAGAAGGGAAACTTTTCTTAAATGTCTGCAGCCCCTCATTCTTAAAAGTGGGGCCCTCACAAGCATAAATGAAACCCTACTTGACACGGCTTCATAGGCACCCTAGGACACTTAAACTTTGTTCTCTGATACCAAGTTTGTCACGACCCGAGACTACACCCTGGAGTGGCCGGCACTCGATGACCATTGCTGGTCCCCAAGCGAACCCTCATCCTGGCTGACTACAAGCGGAAGACTAACTTAAGCATGCAAAATCTTAAAACTGAAATAAAATTTCATAAAACATAAAAACAAACTTTAAATACAAAGAAAACTCTGTATAATAAAATTATATACAACTCGCCATAAAAGGCAACTTTAGTCATTAAAAACATTAACAAAATAAATGATACAAACTTCTCAACTATACTGACTATCTATGAAGCCTCAAACTGATAAAGATGGAAATCGAGACAAGACCCACGACATCTTGACTAAACTAAAAAGTAAATGAAATCCTCCGGAAACAACGAGGCTCACCATAGCTAACTCAAACTGCCGGATGTATCAACGAAGCTCTTTATGATGATCCTGAATACATGTGGCTGCATCATGAGAAGATGCAGGCCAAATGGCTCAGTACGTGAAATGTACGAGCATGTAAGGGAAATTCTAAAACATAACATAAGCTTGAAACTTAATAAAAAGGAAACATACTTACCTCTTCTCAAACTTTCTCAACTAAAGGAATACTTAGACATACTCAAAAATACTCAAACTTACTCAACTTAGAAGTATTCAAGGATAAGATACTCAACTCAGAGATTAGATAATCAACTAAAAATACTCAGATCTGGATAGTCAAATCAATATAAACCAACAATAAGAGATGAAATACATAGAAAACATTATAAAACAGTAAAATCAACTTAATTCGTTAAAGAAAGTGCGATAACAAACTCAACTTTCTCATAACATAAAAAGACATATCATGCTCCCTCTCAAAGTCTACTAGTGCAATATATTAATGAACTCCCATACCCCATTCATACTAAGCAGAACCCCTTGAGGAACAATGCATTTATTACTGTGGGAGTTTCTCTAACCGACAACCATCACTATGAGCCTAGGTGGTGACACATCGTCTTGCCCACGCTGCCAGAACTGTCCTATACTTTGCAGTCATATAGAACGCTTAACTAAGTGGATCCACAAGTGTATGATAAAAGCATCTTAGGGAGTCATCTAAAAAGTATGATCCTTTACTAGCCGTGATGGCTACATAGTTTATGGAGACTTGTGTCAATATGGACTCGCATTCCCATATCGGTGCTCAATACTACTCCCAAAATATACTTTGCTCATATGTTGGTAAAAACAAAAATCTTTCTTTGAAGTGATATAATTACTCAAAATGTCACTCCCCGAGACTACCCCCTAGACGCGCACACAGGACCTAGGACCACAAGTGATCCCAAGCTAACCCTGCTGGCATGATCATGAGCATACTAAATATAATCTGAATAATAAAAATTGTGCGGAAACTAAATCATAAATAAAAAGGAAAAGATGGGGAATACCCATATACTATAACTGAGATGAATGAAAACTGATGAGTTTAATACAAAGAAAATGTTAACTCAATACTAAGTTGAATCTAACTATGTCTAAAAATAAGCCTCTAAACTGACTAGAAATGTTGGGACATGCCCCAACTAGGTCTAGAAATACTGAAACCAAAGATTAAAAGCAGTAAGGATATCATGTATCTGGTCCTCGGAGGATGAGGACTCACCACTACTAATCTGCTGAGTTGAAGATCGGGAAACGATCTAAGCGTGATATGGATGCTGAGAACCTGAACCTATATCACGAGAAGATGTAGCGCACGTATGCGTCAGTACTTGAGACGTATTGTGCATGCAGGATAGAGTAAAGCTAAAATAACATATAACTGAACAAAGTAATAAAGAAATGAAATAATCTGAACAAGATATAGATACTGAAAATACTGAATACTGAGCTAACTGATGAAATGACCGAATTTATAACATGCTGAGACTGAATACTGATTGTACTGAAATATGGTCAATGCAATAGAGTCTGACCGAACTGTGGGAGCTACTAATAACCGACATAAAACCATATGAGCTAAATGTGGAGTCTGATGTATACGCCCCATCGAGAGGACCCAATATACCCTACGAGAGGTATAGAGGCATGCTGGCCTGATCACTAAACTGATGTTGCCCACAGAGGGGACTTACACCTATGTGGCTCGTAGTTCTGGGACTAGATGGGTACGCTGAACCCTAGTCCAACTCTGTATTATTCTACTCCCAATGAATTAAGTGGTTAATTGGTTATGACTGAATTTCTGTAAAATACTGGATAGCTCAAAACTGAACATGCAAACTGAGAATGCAACAATTAATCTGATAATGATGCATTAATAACTGAGGCATATATAACTGAATAACTGAGATATCTGACCTAGCATGTGTAATTCAAGAACTAAAGAAATACATAGCTAGGGTTCTAAAATTCATGCAATAAACTGAGAAATAACATGATAATCTGATTTGGAACATGTTAATAACTAATTCATGATGATCTGCTGTAATTGTAGAAACCCTAGGTTTATTCATAATAAGGAAATCAAGAAACTGATTGAATTCTAGGGACCTAATGGGCGAAAGGAACCGACTAGTGAAATCCCACATACCTGGTGACAATTTCCACGGAGAAATCTGTCTATTTTGGGGCTGGAAATAATGGAACCTTGATGTGTTCTTTAACTAGGGTTCTTGACCTTTTTCTCCTCTTTTGCTTCTAATTTTCTAAGTTTTGAATAATGATTTGACTTGGATAAGTTCTAGTTATGTTTTTAGGCTTAAACTGACTAAAACCTCATGATTTAGGGTCTAAACGACGTACCTTAAGGGTTAAACGAAATAGGAAAAGACCAAAAGACCCCTGACTTAATTGCTGTCGGAGTGACCGACGGACGGGACTGACGGGCCGTAGGTCAATCGATGGTCCGTCGATTGGAATCGTCGGTCGAATCTGCCCGACAAGGCTTCACTAAAACGAGCATACCTATTTACTCGAAGCTCGAATTTTAGCAAACTCAGTGGTGTTGGAAAGAGAATTAAGTAATCTATCATATCATAGGTAATGGGACACATAATTCCTTTTATGCTAAATTTCATAACCATCTGAAGTTGAACCAATCACAATTTTCATCTAACTGGCTGCTACCCTTACCTACGGTCAGACCTACGGACCGTGCATCGAATGATGGTCCGTGCTGGTCAACAGTCAATTGAGACTGAAGCTGGGTTTAGAGGCATCAATCCATGGTCACAAACCACAGTCCGTGACCTGACCTACGGACCGTAGGTCCGGCCGTGGGTCAACACTTAGCCGAATTTCTGGCTGAGTTCTTGGGGAGTTTGCTGACACGAACCACGGACTTGCAGGACGGACCATGGGTCCTCCTACGGTCCGTGGATGGTGCTGTGAGTGCCACCTGCAACACCAAAAATCTGCAATCTGGTCTATTTTCGGATACGGGGTGTTACATTATCTCCACTTTAGGACCATTCGTCCTCGAATGAAGACTAAACTAGCTGAGATGGAGGGAGAGGGCTGTAATCCCTACCACTAAACACTGAGAATTGAACTTCTGACTGAACTGAGTTCCAAGAACATGCAAATACGCTGAAAATTCAAGTACAAACTGAAGGAACATAATTCTAAGACTGAATTTATGCATGAATGACTGAAAAACTGATAAGGAACTATTACATCAAGCTGGAATGGAATCGGAAGGAAAGAGGTGAGGATACTTGGACTTCATGGCTAGTTCTGCTTCCCAAGTAGCTCTCTCTACGGACTGACTCTTCCACAAAACCTTGACTGAATTGACTTCTTTATTTCTCAACCTTCTAACATGACGATTGAGAATCTCAACTAGTACATCCTCATATGAGAGACTATCTTTCACGGCCACACTTTCTAATGGCACTATGGATGCTGGATCACTCACACACTTCTTCAAAGGAGAAATGTGAATGACTGGATGCACTGCTGCTAAGTCTGCTGATAACTCTAACTCATAAGCGACTTTACCAATCCTTTTCAAGATCCGTTAAGGGCCTACATATCTGGGACTGAGCTTCCCTTTCTTGCCAAATCTCATCACCCCCTTCATAGGTGACACTTTCAGGAAAACCCAATCATCAACTTGGAACTCTAGTTCCTTTCTTCTCACATGTACATAAGACTTCTGGAAACGCTGGGCAGTCTTAAGTCTATCTCTAATGAGTTGCACTTTCTCCATAGCATCAAGGACTGAATCTGGTCCTATCAAGGTTGCTTCACCTACTTCAAACCAACCAACTGGAGATCTACATCTATGCCCATACAATGCCTCATAAGGGGCCATCTAAATGCTGGAATGATAACTATTGTTGTAGGCGAACTCAATAAGAGGAAGGTAATCATCCCAACTACCATTGAAATCGATCACACAAGCTCTCAACATGTCCTCTAAGGTCTGAATGGTACGCTCTGCCTAACCATCGGTTTGTGGATGAAATGTTGTGCTAAGGTTAACCTGAGTACCAAGACTTTTCTGAAATGACTTCTAGAAATTAGAGGTAAACTGAGGACCTCTATCTGAGATGATAGATAAAAGGACCCCATGCAACCTCACAATCTCATTAATGTAAAGCTTGGCGTAATCCTCCGCCGAATCTGTAGTCTTGACCGCCAAAAAGCGAGAAGACTTAGTAACCCTATCAACAATCACCCAAATGGAGTCATACTGTTTGAGAGTACGAGGTAAACCTGTGATGAAGTCCATGTTGATCACTCCCACTTCCAAGTAGGAATGTCAATCTCTTAAGTCATACCTCCTGGTTTGTGATGTTTTACCTTGATTTGCTGGCAATTAGGGCACTTAGCCACAAAATCTGCTATATCTCTTTCATACCATTTCACCAATAGACTTCCCATAGATCGCGATACATCTTAGTGGCACCTGCATGAATAGAATATCTGGAATTGTGGGCTTCTGTGAGAATATGTTGTCTCAATTCACCCACATTAGGAACACACAATCTACCCTGATAGCGAAGTACACCATCTCCCCCTTGGGAAAAAACCTCCACTCTCTGATTGTGGACTACACCCTTAAGTTCAAGCAAGATTGGGTCAATGTCTTGCTTTTCCTTAACCTCTAATACCAAAGAAAAATTTGCCCCATTATGAACCGTTACACCACCATTTGATATGCTCATAAGAAGAACTCCTAGGCGAGCAAGTCTGTGAACATCCTTTGCTAGCTTTGTTCTTTCTTCCTCAATATGTGCTACACTACCCATGGATAATCTGCTAAGAGCATCTGCTACTACATTCGCCTTACCCGAATAGTAATGCACACTCATATCATAATCTTTGAGGAACTCAAGCCACCTTCTCTGGCGAAGATTTAACTCTTTCTGGGTGAATACATACTAGAGGCTCTTATGGTCTATGAACACATCTACATGAACACCATAAAAGTAGTGTCTCCAAATCTTGAGTGCAAACACCACTGTTGAAAGCTCGAGGTCATGAGTTGGATAATTCTTCTCATGTACCTTAAGTTGTCTAAAAGCATAAGCTATAACCTTACCTCGCTGCATCAACACATAACCTAGGCCGACTCTGGATGCATCACAATAGATCACATAACCATCTAAACCATTTGGTAGAGTCAAGACAGGAGTTGTAGTCAACCTAGTTTTCAATTCTGCAAAGCTTTTCTCACAATCATCTGACCACTGAAACTTAACCTTTTTCAGAGTCAACCTAGTCAATGGTGAGGCTATGGATGAAAATCCTTCCACGAACCTTCTGTAATAACCTGCTAGACCCAAGAAACTTCTGATATCTGTAGCAGAGGTAGGTCTGGGCCATTGTTTCTCTGCTTCTATCTTCTGGGAATCTAGTCGAATTCCTTCACTAGACATAATATGCCTAAGGAAGGCAACTGATTGTAACCAAAACTCACACTTGTTAAATTTTGCAAATAACTGGTGATCTTTGAGAATTTGCAGAACAACTCTCAAATGACTCGCATGATCTTTCTTATTCCTAGAGTAGATAAGGATGTTATCAATAAAGACGATAACGAACAAGTCCAAGTACTGCTTGAACACTCTGTTCATCAAATCCATGAAAGTTGTATGAGCATTGGTTAGTCCAAATGACATAACTACAAATTCGTAATGACCATACTGAGTTCTGAAGGCTGTTTTCGGAATGTCACTATCTCTGACTCTAAGCTGATGATAACTTGATCTAAGGTCTATCTTTGAGAAAGTACTAGCACCCTGAAGTTGGTCAAACAAATCATCAATCCTGGAAATAGGGTACTTATTCTTGATTGGGACCTTGTTCAGCTGCCTATAGTCAATGCACATTCTGAGAGAACCATATTTCTTCTTCACGAACAACACTAGTGCACCTCATGGCAAAATATTAGGTCTGATGAAATCCTTATCTAGAAGGTCTTTCAACTGCTCTTTCAATTCCTTAAGCTCAGCTAGAGCCATTCTGTAAGGAGGAATAGAGATAGGCTGGGTATCTGGAAGGAGATCAATTCCAAAGTTGATTTCCCTTTCGGGAGGAACTTCGGGAAGATCATCTAGAAACACTTCTGGAAACTCACTAACTACAGGAACTGACTCAAGAGTTGGAGTTTTGAAACTAGAATCCTTAACCCGAACTAGATGATAGAGATCATCTTTCTGGCCTTAATGTAAGAAATGAATCGACCCATAGGCGCTAAGCTACTACCCTTCCATTCTAGGATTGGTTCGTCTGGAAACTGAAAACGAACAATCCTAGTTCTACAATCGACTGAGGCATAATAACAATGTAACCAATCCATGCTTAGAATGATATCGAAGTCTACCATTTCTAACTCTACAAGATCTGTTGAGGTGACTTTCTGAGAGACTGTGGCAATTTCTGTATACCCGTCTAGCTATAACTGGGTCACTGACTATAGTAGAGACTGAGTAGGGTTCTGGAAGGGTTTCTGGGCTAACATTGAATTGGACTGCTATGTAAGGAGTTACAAAAGACAAAGTAGCCCCTGTATCTAATAATGCATAAACATCGAGATCAAAGACTCATAACATTCCAGTGACTACATCAGGCAAATCTTCCTAATCTTGATGAGCATGAAGAGCATAGAGCATGTTTTGGCGTTGTCCGCCACCTGTACCAGAATAGTTACCCTGCTGAGTTGGGCGACCTATTAGTGCTGCTAAAGTTGTAGACTGAGCTCTACCATTATTTCCACCTTGACCCTGTCTAGAAGGACAATGCTTCAATCTATGACCAGACTGACCACACCTAAAACATCCTTCCTTACCTGCAAGGCACTCGCCCGGATAATTCTTACTACATTTCGGGCAAGTTGGGTATGTTTTGGTGCCTGAAAAACTACCTAGAGACTAAGAGCCTGACGCCCTACCTTTTTGATCGTTACGGAACCTGGGGGATGGAGCACTAGCTGATGAAGGTGCTGGAGTCGAAGACTTCTGTTGAAACTGCAAGCGATTTCCACTACCTGATTTCTGTTGGGAATACTCGTAGTTACCTGTTCTTGCTTTCTTAGTCTCCTTAGCATGTTCCCTAAGCTTATCACCCTCAACCTGTTGAGCATGAGTCATGAGCCTAGAGATGTTCATGTCTACTAACAACATAGCTTTCCTGTACTCTGTTTTCACTAAGTCTAACACTCCATACAGAAACTTATTCATCTGAGCCCTGGAATCAGCAACCATGTGAGGAGCATACCTAGAGAGTTGGTTAAACTTGAGCCCATACCTTGGACAGTCATGTTACCCTGCCTTAAGTTCATAAATTCCTGGCCCCTTGCTTCTCTCAACTGTATGGGGAAAAACCTGTCCAGAAAGGTTTCACTGAAACAATCCCAAGTAATAGGAGCGGCATCTGTACACTTGTTCTCCTTCCCCTGAGTATACCAGATATGAGCCACATCCTTAAGTTGGTAAGATGCTAACTCAACCCGATCATTCCCAGTGACCTGCATCACCTCAAAGATCTTCTTGATCTCATCCAAGAAATTCTGGGGATCTTCACCATTCTGCGATCCTAAGAACTCAGGCAAATTCATCCAAACAAAGTCACGGACCCTTGCTGCTGCTGATCCACCATTTGCATTCGCATGAGCTTGCACCCGCTGATAGTTCTGGTTAGAGACACTCTGAGCCAACATCTAAATGGCATTCTTGAATTCAGCATTTGAGACTTCCTGATCTGGAACTGGAGGAGCTGCGTTTGCGTTCCTGGCATTCGCATTATTAGCATTAGCTCTACGAGGAGTCATGATCACTGAAACATAAAGCATTGAGTTAGAACAGAAATAGATCATACCTTACGCATGATAAGAGTAACAAGAAAATGAAGATTTCCTAAAACACTTTGTAGCCTCCCCCTCATTAGATGTGGTGCGCACTACACATTCATGGAAAGGACTCTACCTAGTGCGGCTTTTCAGACATCCTAGGACACTTAAACCTAATGCTCTGATACTACCCCCGAGACGCGAGAATGGGACCTAAGACCATAAGTGATCCCAAGCTAACCCTGTTTGCATGATCATAAGCATACTAAATATAATCTAAATAATAGAAACAGTGTGTAAGCAAAATCATAAATAAAAATGAAAAGATGGGGAATACCCATACACTATAACTGAGATGAATGAAAACTGATGAGTTTAATACAAAGAATGTATTAACTCAATACTAAGCTGAATCTAACTATGTCTGAAAATAAGCCTCTAAATGACTAGAAATGTTGGGACATGCCCCAACTAGGTCTAGAAAACTGAAACTAAAGACTAAAAGCAGTAAGGATATCATGTCTCTGATTCTCGGAAGATGAGGACTCACCACTACTAATCTGTTGAGCGGAAGATCGAGAACCGATCTAAGCGTGATCTGGATGCTGAGAACCTGAACCTACATCACGAGAAGATGTAGCCATGTATGCGTCAGTACTTGAGAGGTACTGAGCATGAAGGATAGAGTAAACCTGAAATAACATATAATTGAACAAAGCAATCAAGCAATTAAATAATCTGAACATGATATAGATACTAAAAATACTAAATATTGAGCTAACTGATGCAATGACCAAATTTATAACATCCTGAGACTGAATACTGACTATACTGAAATATGGTCAATGCAATATAGTCTGACTGAACTGTGGGAGCTACAAATAACCGACATAAAACCACATGACCTAAATGTGGAGTCCGATGTATACGCCCCATCGAGAGGACCCAATATACCCTGCCAGAGGTATAGAGGCATGCTGGCGTGATCACTAAATTGATGTTGCCCATGGAAGGGACTTACATCTACGTGGCTCGTAGTTCTGGGACTATATGAGTACGCTGAACCCTAGTCCAACTCGGTATTATGCTACTCCCAATGAATTAAGTGGTTAACTAGTTATGACTGAATTTCTGTAAAATACTAGATAGCTCAAAACTGAACATGCAAACTGAGAATGCAACAATTAATCTAATAATAATGCATTAATAACTGAGGCATGTATAACTGAATAACTAAGATATCTAACCTAGCATGTGTAATTCAAGAACTAAAGAAATACATAGCTAGGGTTCTGAAATTCATGCAATAAATTGAGAAATAACATGATAATCTGATTTGGAACATGTTAATAACTAATTCATGATGATCTGCTATAATTGTAGAAACCCTAGGTTTATTCGTAATAAGGAAATCAAGAAACTGACTGAATTCTAGGGACCTAATGGGCGAAAGGAACCCACTAGTGAAATCCCACATACCTGGTGACGAATTCCACGGAGAAATCTTTCGATTTTAGGGCTGGAACTGATGGAACTTTGCTGCGTTCTTGAACTAGGGTTCTTGACCTTTTTCTCCTCTCTTGCTTCTAATTTTCTAAGGTTTGATTAATGATTTGACTTGGATAGGTTCTAGTTAAGTTTTAGGCTTAAACTAACTAAAACCGCATGATTTAGGGTCTAAACGATCTACCTTAGGGGTTAACTGAAATAGGAAAAGACCAAAAGACTCATTACTTAATTGCTGTCGGAGTGACCGACGGACGGGACTGACGGGCCGTAGGTCAATCGAAAGTTTGTCGATTGGAGTCGTCGGTCGAGTCTGCCCGACATGGCTTCACTAAAATGAACATAACTTTTTACTCGGAGGTCGGATTTTAGCAAACTCAGTGGCGTTGGAAAGAGGATTCAATTATCTATCATATCATAGGTAATGGGACACATACTTCCTTGTGTGGTAAATGTTATGACCATCTGAATTTGACCCAATCACAATTTTCATCTAACTGGCTGCTACCCTTACCTACGGTCAGACCTACAGACCGTGCATCGAATGACGGTCTGTGCTGGTCAACCGTCAATCGAGACTGAAGTTGGGTTTAAGGGCATCGATCCACGGTCATGAAACACGGTCTGTGACCTGTCCTACGGACCATAGGTCCGGCCGTGGGTCAACACTAAGTCGAATTTCTGGCTGAGTTCTGGGGTGCTCACACGAACCACGGACCTGCAGGACGGACCGTGGGTCCTCTTAAGGTCCGTGGGTTCTCCTAAGGTCCGTGGATGGTGTCGTGAGTGCCACCTGCAACACCAAAAATATACAATCAGGTCTATTTTCTAATACGGGGTGTTACACTAAACTTAGCTTAAAATCTCTCTTGGAATCGATGTTCCCTTTTCTTGCTCAAATGTGAAAACATTTATAAACTATTTGGGAATACTTAGTTCCCTTATAGCTTTTTGAGAAATGGACTCAACTATTTACTCTTTGCTTCACTCAATACTTAAGTTTTAAAACAAAGTTAAAACGTTTGTAAAGGACTTCTTAAAATATGGTTCATGCCAAAATTTATGAGCATGAACGACTCAATGCAAGGTTTTCAATAACCAAAGATAGAACTCAATACTTGGAACTCAAGGACTTTAGCAATACTACTCACTTCAAGAATGCTCAACTCAGAGGGTTCATGCGGAATTTATGAGCATGAACTACTCAACTTAAGGACTCAAGGATACTTCTTATCTCTTGACTGCTCGACTCATATGGTTCATGCTGAATTATGAGCATGAACAATCAACTCTAAGACTTCATGGGTAACATATAGCAGTCCCAGGATTAGAAATATAAGCTCAAAGGGGTTAGAAACTTAATACTTAAGACTTAGGTCATGGAGATATTACTCCTCTCATAGACACTCTAACTTCTGGAGTTCAAGCAGAATTTATGGGCATGAACGACTTGACTCATAGGTCTAAATAAAATTATGGAACTCATTTATTCAACTCTTCTCATTCTCATACTTACTTTCTCAAAACTTACTTCAAATCGATAGTTAATCTCAAAGGATTAACAATTGAACTCAAAGGCTTACTTGAACTCTACTCTTAACTCACTCTTGAATGTGAATTGTGAATTCAAGAGTTATGGTTGATGATATGAAGGATCTCATGATAACAAAGTAGATTCATGAACACATTCTCCTCATCCTCATACTCACTTGCTCGAGTCTTGAAACAAGTTACTAGTAATTGTAGAAGACTCCTCAAAATGACTCTAAGGAACCTTATCAAAAAGGTTTGAAAGAACTCTCAAACTTGACTCTCAACTCTACCTTGAATTTGATTTATGAATTCAAGGTTATGATCATGTTAGGAATGATTTTAGAGTAGTTAGAATCGAAAAGGAGTGAAGGTTCACTTTAAACGAACTCAAACGGGGTAACCGACGATAAACTGGGTGGGGCAGGTGACCCTGACGCTATGGGTGACGCGGGGCGCTGGCCCCTAAGCTTCAGAGGTGGGTTTGGGGCTCTCTAGCAGGCTCATCGCGCCAGGCCCCAACCCAGAAAATTCAACAAGTTTCTTTTCTCATTTTCTCACTCTATTTCGCCTAAAATAGAATGGTTTCTTCCCCAATCACTTAGAATTGATTTATTAACATAAGTACACTCTAATCTACTCAATACATCCCTTAAAACACTCACTTTGATCTCAAGAAGTCATTCAAAACCCAACACAACAAGATTTAGAATGAACTTCAAGAACACTTATCAACAACTCATCAAGAACTGAAATCTTTCAACTTCAAGAATGAAATTTGCGCTGAAAATAACATGTTTGGCGTGTGGGTGAACAAACCCAACACTATCGCAGCTTACATACCTTTTAGGGATTAAACCCATGGCGAAAATCCGCAACAAGACGCAAGAATCTCGACGAAGGCTTGATCGTCACCTCTTTTCTCTTCTTGTTTTCTCTTCTTTTCTCTCAACTAAAACCATAGGCGTACGCTAGGATTATAAAAATGAACCTAATAGGATTATACCCTAAAAATATTACTAAAAATGACTTAAATCTGATTTGGTAAGGAAAAGAACAAAATACCCCTCTATATTTTCCGCTAACTTTCCTTAACTGGACATCCTATCTGCAAAAGGCCATATCTCACTCATCCGACCTCGAAACGTAGCAAACTCGAAGGCGTTGGAAAGATAATTCAATGGTCTTTCCTACGGTATCTTGTCGAACACCTAAATCATCATGAGTTACGAGTTATGGTCATTTGAACTCGACTCAAAACTCATACTTAGCTTAACTTGCAAAATTTCAGATTTTATTATTTCCAATTTAATTCTTTTTGGAACTCAAGGTGCTACATCTACTGACCTTAACAGTAAAGAAATTTTAATTCCTCGGTAAAATCCTATGCACAATGAAGGATGGTTCAAGTCTTAGCATAAAAATTTTCTGAACATCCTGACCCACTCAAACAAATCATAAGCCAAGCTTAGATATATCACTTCATAAATACTCTGCTCTTTTATTCAACACATAAATTTAGTCTCACCTAATACGATGGAACATCGACATCAACTCTATTCTGGTTAACAAACATATACTCTATCTCATCTCGACTAGCAACTCTTACTCTACCCATAAGGGAAAAGTCCTCATTACTAACTTGCTATGTGAATGACTATAGTAACATATTTTATCAAAACACCATCTCCCTTACTTAGATTACTGAACTTCTTCATACTTTCCTCTAACTCTAGGATCTTTCACTACTACTGCTCATGATCTCATAACTCATCCTAGCTATTTGGGTGAAAATCATACCCAAGCTCTAAACATACTTCTTAAAAAGGATCTCAGCGGAAACAAGGCTTAAGGAAAGTAGTACAACTCGCTTTTAGCTCAAATGCACGATTCACATGAATATGAGTCCATTCCTCTTAAACTGAACACTTAACTTACTCTTGGGCTTCTCTCAAACCCCTCTGAAGTCTCTTGACTTTCTCAAGATTCTTGCTAAGGACAACTCATCGATAAAGGACTGACTCTCCTTTTCAACCACCTCTAGTATGATGGGTAGTCCAGTGAATCTGAGAACGCACGAGTTAGAATAGATTTCTACGACTTAGCTCTATGGCACGATTAAGAGTATGAAAGAAGGGAAACTTATTTAAATATTTGTAGTCCCTCATTTATAGAAGTGGGGCCCTCACAACCATAAACAAAATCCTACTTGACACGGCTTCATAGACACCCTAGGACACTTGAAATATGTGCTCTGATACCAAGTTTGTCACGACCCGAGCCTACACCCTGGACGTGGCCGGCACTCGAAGACCATTGCTGGTCCCCAAGTGAACCCTCATCCTGGCTGACTACAAGCGAAAGACTAACTTAAGAATGCAAAAGCTTAAAACTGAAATAAAATTTCATAAAACTTAAATACAAACTTTAAATACAAATAAAACTCTGTATAATAAAATTATATACAACTAGCCATAAAAGGCATCTTTAGTCTTTAAAACCTTTAACAAAATAAATGATATAAACTTCTCAACTATACTGACTATCTATGAAGCCTCTACTCATAAAGATGGAAGTCGGGACAAGACCCACGACATCTTGACTAAACTGAAAAGTAAATAAAATCCTCCGGAATACATTCATGAATACATTCTCCTCATGATGACAAAGTATTTTTAAATTTGAATATTTCCCAATTTTTTTCAAAAGAAATAATTGACAGGGGTCGTGGGGGAAGGATGGCTTGGGTGGTGGTGAGGTGGTGTAATAAAATATTTGAAATATTTTTCAAAAGCTATTTGGGGGGTATTAGGGGTGGTAGGGGTTGGGTTAGGTAAAAAACTCTTAAATTTTGAAATATTTAGCAAAAATAGTTTTAATTTTTTTTGTTTGGGGTGGGGTGGGGGGATATCATCAAGGACTCAAACGTATAATACAACAAAGAGGTATCGTTAAGGACCCACAAATAAAATAGAACATATGGGCATCATCAATGACCCATAAATATACTATATTAGAGGGCACCACTAAGGGTTCATAAATATAATACCACATATGGTCTTCTTTAAGGTCCCATATATGTACTACGCCTTATCTCTCGTTTACTTAGATAACTCATTTTCAAACTCTGTAAATAAATTACTCAACAACTTTCTCTTTCATGATTATTACAACCTTAATTATATATATCTCCATAATTAGGATCAAGAACGATCATAAATAGAGCCTCGTTATTTCTTGATATATTTGCTCAATTCAACTTCCACACTCGAGCAAGAGTTGAGTCTCGACTAGACTCAACTCTATATTATATTATTCATCAATTCTATTTTTTGTTACTTCTAAACTCGTGTATGAATAAGTATTCAACATATTTCTGTCAATGTTAATTATAAACAATCTAGCTCATAGTGTATTATGTATACAATGCATTCTCACGTGAATGCATGGCCCGTAACACCTTTATTCATTACGAATATTCGTCCTCAAATTGAAATAATTGCATGAGGGGAATTAAGGCTAGGAATGCTTCTAAAATTTTGATGGCGTTTCCTCGGTATATGGCCATACCAAATCTGAAAATCAACTAAAACCAACCTACACGTGGCAATGCTTAACATAACAATAAAGCTATTATTGAAAAATTCTAAGTAACCACCTTATGAAACAAATTACAACTTAAGAGGGGGACCTTAACCTAACCTAAATAGAATAGTAAACGACATATAAGCATCCCAATAACATAGAATTTTTAAGGTTTAGCCCAAGGTTATTTATTAATAAATTTATTGTAACTTGTGAGGATATAACTCCTTAGGTGTATACTGAATGCACAATTAAACTATTAGAACATGTAATCTTATGTTCAAATGAGCTATGGATCGATTATTTGGGAGCATAAGTACCAGTGACTTCTAAAATAGTTATCAAGTTTGTGAATAAACTATAATCTGAAACTTATCGGTCAATCTGGTAAGCAGGATTGATACGTAATTGTTTTAAACAAAACTCTTAAAATGTTAAAACACTTTTAACATATGATTATTAAATTGTGATGAATTAGTCCTATAACACTTAATCAATAACTTATACATTTACAACCTTTAGAAATGGATAACACTTAAAATAATGACCTACGAGGCGTGTTTCATACAAACTGTTACTTATTATAAGGTCTATAATATGCAATCCAATAACCTACGACTTGTAAGTGTATAGTCTCTAAAATGTATGCATGTAATATGTGATCAAGTGTTCTAGCAGGTAGGTATTATATTGATGTTGCCCAATTCCACCCTAAAATGGGAATAATATGGTCGCTATCAAAATATAGTAACCAAGCAAGGTTGGGTCGAATCCTACAAAGAGCATGACGAGAGAATTTACCATTTTTTAATGAATTCTGATCTGATAACTACAATTCAAATGTGGGTTTTAAATTGGAATTTATGAACTACAATATACTAGAATTTGTTATTAAGGATTAAAATTAAACTATAGCTATGGTTCCTAGACATTGGAATTCAAACAAGTAATTTACTATCAACTAATTCAAGTGTGTTTATTGTGAAAAATTGACGAAAATGTTAGTCTACTAAAGTCTCTCGGCCAAATCAGAAGAATTTCACCCTAAGTCCTTCCAACACTTGGGTGTCGAATTAAATTAATTATCAATATCATATGTCTAGGTTAGTTATCTTATCTCCATCTCAAGTTATTAGATGGGGGTTAATAGCCTCAAATCCATGTTAATGATTTTTTTCTAATCTTAAATTTTTGTCATGACACAAAAATGGACGTTATAAAATTTGTCTTTTCCCACAAAGACAAGTCAACCTCAACCCATCAAAACGAAAGATAAAAACAGAATTACAGTAAAAACAAGAATAATATAAAATGGAAACATATTATTTTATTTAAACTCCCAAAATTTGGTTGTCACGTGTACAAGTCACTAAATACATTATGGTGGAATAAAGAAATAAACATAAGTCTCATTCTTTGTTACTCAAATAGAACAAAGTGTAAGAAAAGGAAAAAGAGGGCCCGCCAAAAGAAAAGCAGCAACCTCTTCAAGTCCTATACAAGCCTCGAGTTCAATAGAAGAAGAAAGAGGTCACATGTGTTCGGATTCAGAACCTACACAAGTTTGGAAGAAAGGGGTGATTACCAGTAACACGGTACCCAACAAGCAACCTACTAAACAAAGCAACTAGCTAGAAAATGGATACCCCTAACACTCCAACTGAACCTCCTCAAACTACAACCTGTATAGAAATCAGCCAAACCTGGCAATTCTATAGTAACGACTAGCAGACCTAATATTCACTATTCAAATCTTCGCAACAATCAAATAGTACAAACAAGTCAATATCTATGTCAATTAGTTCAGTTACACTAAACAAGTTCATCAATCACAATTAGCAAACAAGGTATGCATAGAAAACAAAGGCATCAATTCACAATGACCAACCTCTCACTGGAACCATTTCGAATCGGCACAATATCACTAGCCGGAACCATTTCCCATCAGCTTTATATCAAATCACTAGTTGGAACAATTTTCCATCGACTTTATATCAAATAAGTAGTAGAAAGAATTTCCCATCAGCTTTAATAGACAAAACCATTTCCCATCGACTTCATATCAAATAACTAGCCGGAACCATTTCCCATCTACTTAATAAATACTTGTCGGATATGACTTCGGCATCACAACATTCACTGGCAAAGATCTAGGCATAATAACACTCCTCAGCAAAGAACTCGACATAATAAGTCTCGTCAAAAAAGACCTCCGCATCACAATCATCACATCACTCATCCCGGTGTTCAACGATCAGAGTACACAAGTAGTATCACACCACATGAAAGAGACAACAATTTACATAGTTAAAGTCCACATTTATGCTTCCAAGCATTTCATTGATCAGTCAATAAGAGTTACATTAAGGCAATTCACATCATCATGTTCAATACATAGCTATTTTTGTTTCAACACCTTTTTATTAATTTAGATGTAACAAGTGGACAATTTAACCCTTCACCTCATCCCCATTACTCCCAACACACAAGTAATGAAGGAAGAATATGAATTAAACTAGAATACAAAGTCTGGAAATCACTTGCCTTAAATCAATCAATAGTCACTCCAAGAGTTGAGTTTTTTCCTTCCAGACCACTTCCAAAGCCACACTATCTAAAATAATCAAGTATTCACAATCACCCATCGGAAACAACACTTTCCACATCAATTATGTAAAGAAATTGGTCAACCAACTCAAAACCCAATAAAAAATTGGGGGTTTGAATCCGGAAAACAATACTTGAAAATGATGTTGAAGGCTTCAGTAACTCATTAGTGAAAAATCATCACCATTTTAATAAATTCTTGGGTTCTTGAAAAACCTTGCCATTAACCCATAAAAATCTAGCAATTTGATGTTAAAACTCATGATTAATCAATGGAAAACAAAGGTTTAGGATCAAGAATACTTACCCAAATGATAGAGAATCCTTTTGAAATTCGCCACCAATGGTTCCCCAAGTTCAAAAATGGTAAAATAGGGCTTAAACCGCGAAATAAGTAGCAAAGCCTCTCCCTAATGTCGCATTCGTGACCACAGGTTTGTTTAAGTGAACCTTGCCATACACACATGTATCGCTTAAGAGAAGCCTCCTTCGCAAAAGCGAAGGACGTTTAAGAGACAGGCCTATCACTTAAGCGAAGTTTCTTAAGCGTCTGGCCTTCGCAAAAGCGAGGCCTGCAGATACCACCAGCATCAAACAATTTCCAAAACATTAAAAGGACCATTGGGATTCATTTGAAACCCCGTACACACAAACCACATATGAAAAATAATTATACTCGGCGTTCCACACTCAATGTAACCATAAAAACATGAATCTGAGGTCTCCTTGACCCGACATCCGTGAAAACCACAAGAAACTATCTCCCACCTAAAAAGGCTAATATAAGCTCGGGACCTATTAAAATAAAATAAAAAGACCTCACCTAGGCCTAAAATCATCCTCCTTCACACAACAGAACTCTGAAAATCCCGATCTGAGCATCTCAACCCCTAATGTTGACCAAAGTCAACCTAAAGATTAAATTTCCATAATTTAACAACTTCGGACCTCAAATCCTCAAAAAGAGTAAGAATCTAAAACCAAAAACTCTCACTGATTTGATTTCCCATTTTGGAACTGATGGAATCACATAATTCCATTCCGACACTCAGAAATCCAAAAGACCCTAAAAACCACGTTCTTAACAACTTAGCCTTTAAAACTCAAAAACTTACCAAATTCTCAACTTTAAACTCAAAGTTAAAAATCAACCTTTCAAACTAGATAAAAAAATTAATTAGGGTTGATAAAGGGAGGGGAAAAGAGTGTGTAACACCTCAGACTTGCAGAAAGGGCTAAAAGGGGAAATTTGGCCAGGTCCACGAATCCAAAATGGAACATGGACCCTTCACGGATCCTAGATGGCCCGTTAAGGATGTCGTGAGTGACCATATAGGACTGTCCTGGGAAGGGTCACCTCGACGGCGCCCTAGATGGCCTGTGGTAACTTGAACGACCTGTGTTGACTTGGAAAACTCATTTAGGGGTTCGTACAAGTCACCTAGTCAGGGAGGTTTCACCAAAGTTAGGTCTTGAGTCTTAGGGAAACTTCAAACGATCACATATTTTAGCACTAACTGGATTTGGTGGCTCAACATCTACAAATTAAAGGTCTTTGATTCCTCTTTCCAAAGGCACCAAGTTTGCCTAATTCTGAGCCTAGAGTAAACAGTTATGCTTGTTTTAGTGAAACCCTATCGGGCAGAGCATCTTCATGACCCACTTGATGGGTCATGGTGCTCTAGACGGCCCGTGAAGCTTTTCTTCAAGACACTTCATCAGCTTTTAAGTATGGTTGCACCCCCAAAGTCAGTTGTTAAGGACCATAGAAGTCTAAACGGTCCATGAAGCCCCACATAGACCGTGAAGTCATCCGTGAAGCAAACTTGTCAAGCTAAGAGTTTAGGGTAGAATTCAAACAATAGTATATTTCAGCACAAAATGAATTACGTGTCCCATCACCTATCAAATTAAAGATCTCTGAATTTTCTTTCCAACGCCACAAGGTTTTCCTAATTCCAAGCTCAGAGTAAAATGTTATGTTGGATTTAGTGAAGCCTTGTCGGGCAAAGCATCTTCACAACCAACTTAATGGGCCATGGTGCTCTAGACGGCCCGTGAAGCTTGTCTTGAAGTCAGTACAGAAGCTTTTAAGTGAGGGTCGAATTGGTCTCTTCCCCCAATGTGTTTTGTATTTAAACTACGTTGTTTAATGCTTAAAGTGAGTCAGTTTTCTCATTTTAAGCCTAATAATCTAGTCAAAAACTACCAAGAACCCTCATTCACCTAAAGTCATCTAACTTAGAACGAAAGAAGAAAAAAGAGGCGATAGTTTTTTCAAGAACAAGCAGAGGTCTTCTTCAAGTTCATCCCCAAAATCCAAATGATTTCCCATAGTTTTCTTCACCAGGTATGTGGGATTTCACTATTGAGTTCCTTTCACCCATTAAATCCCTAGAATTCGGTCAGTTCTTCAATTTCTCATCAATTGTTCAGACCTAGGTACATCACTATTGAGTTCATTTCACCCATTCGACTTAGTATCTATATTCTACATGCTCGGTACATTCAAGGTACTGACGCATATTTTGCGCTACAGTGTTATATGATATAGGTTCAGGCGCTCAGCATCCAGATCACACTTAGTTCAATTTCCAGCCCATACTCAACAACTACAGTGGCGAGTCCTCATGGTTCGAGGGAATTTCTTTATGCTTTGTTTAGTTAGCTTACTTTCAGTCTCTCAGTATTCTTTAGAGTTAGCTGGGGACTTTTACCAGAAGATCATATGTAGTAGAGGCTTTCAGACATAGAGTAAGTGTTAAGTGTTTTGGGGTTGTTTCACAAATATATTTTCATTTGGAATCCTTTAGTTTTGACTCATTTATTAGTTATGCTTCCCTTATCTTAATTATATATTCATTATGCTTGTGATATGCATGACTCAGGGTTATCTTTGGGTCACTTTTGATCCTAGGTCCCATTTTACATCTAGGGGGTAGCCTCGGGGCGTGACACAGTGAATTCATGAAACATTCCAAAAATGACTAACCGGGTCATTACATTATCCACCACTAAAAACAATGATTATCCTCAAACATAAAGCAAAGGAAAGTACCCGAAACTTTGAAAAGCTAAGGATATCTGGCTCATTTATCAAACTATATCTCCGAAGTAGCCTCAACAACTGAATGATACATCCACTACAACTTCTCTGAAGTGATCTCCTCGGTTCTAAGCTTCTGGACTTGTCTATCAAAAATGGCTAGAGGCTCATCCTTAAAGGATAAGTCTAGACCCACCTCAACTGAATCAAGGGAAAGTACATAAGACTCATCCGATGTTTACTTCTAAAGCATGGAGACATGAAACACAGGGTGCACAACTGACAAACTTGGTGGAAAGGCCAACTCATAGGCCATCACTCCCACAAGGCTCAATATCTCAACGGGTCCAATGAATTAATGGTTAAGCTTGCGTTTCTACCCTTCAGGGATAACACTGGAAGCCAAACATGATCACCTTCCATGAACACTAGGGCCTGAACTCTCTGATCTGCATAACTCTTTTGTCAACTCTGGGCTATCAAATGTCTACCCTAGATCATACAAACCTTCTCCATAGAATCTATAAGCAAGTTTGTATCTAATCAGTCCATCTCAGCTGAATCAAATAATCCAATTAGAGATCTACACTATCTGTCGTACAATGCCTCAAAAAGGGCCATATGAATATTGGAATGATAATTAATGTTATAGGAAAACTCTGCTAAGGGAAAAAGTTGATCTCATCTAGCACTAAAATCAATCAGACAAGCTCAGATCATGTCCTCCAACACCTAAAATGTCTGCTAAGACTGATCATCTATCAGAGGAAGGAATGTTTTACTATATCTAATCGAGTACCCAAACAATGTTGCAATGCCTTCCAGAAATTGGAAGCGAATATAGAACCTCGATCCGAGACAACAGAAATTAGGACCCCATGTATTTACACAATCTGACTTATTTAAAGCTGGACTAACTTATCCATTGTATAATTCACCTGAACTGTGATGAAATGGGAGGACTTGGTCAACTTATCAACAACCACCCAAATGGAGTCATAACCACCCACATTAGTAGGTAGTCCCACAACAAACTCCATAGTTATCCGCTTCACTACCAAGTAGGAGTAGGCATTCTCTAAGATAGACCTCCAGCTGGTGGTGCTCAGAATTGACTTGTTGGCAAGTCAAACACCTCGAAAAAAATCTGTATTATTCCTCTTCATAAAACACCACCAATACTGTTGTCTTAGGTCATGATACATCTTTGCCACACCTGGATTAATGGAATATCAGGAACAATAAGCCTCCTCAAGAATCATTATAACCAACTCGACCAACTTTGGCACAAAAATCTTGCCTCCAATCCACAAGACACATTCAGAATTAAGGACAACCTCCTTGGATGTCCCTTTCATCACCTTGTCTTGAATGATACATAGTTTCTCATCACCAAGCGTTCACGAATCTGCTCAACTATGGAAGAACGAGCCTTAGTGAAAGCAATCAAACTACTCATCTTCTCATATTTCTACTAATTGACGAGACTATTGGATATTCTCTGAATATCTCTAGAAAATGGTTTCTCATCAACACTAATAGCGGCAAGACTCCCCATGATAGAAGTCTTCCTACTCAAAGCATCGACCATAACACTGGCCTTCCCTAAATGATAGAAGATAGTGATGTAATAGTCCTTTGGTAGTTCAATCCATTTCTGCTACCTAAAATTCAGATCCTTTAAAAATGTACTAAAGGCTCTGATGATTTGTGAAAACCTCACAATGAACTCCATAGAGATAATTATGCCATAGCTTAAGCATAAATACTACGGTTGCCAATTCTAAATCACAGGTAGGACAGTTCCTCTAATGGGTCTTCAACTGCCTAGAAGCATAGGCAATCACCTTACACTTCTGCATCAGAACGCCACCTAATATGACTCAATAAGTATCACAATAAACACCAAAGTCCACACCCTCTCCTCTTAAACTCACTTTAATTTGGAATGTAAATTAAGACATCTGATTTGAACATGTTATAATTCTCAAAGGTGAATGGATTTTATAGAAGCTAAATACAAAGGAGAGATTGTAGTCACAACATTAGCTTTACTTGGGTGGTAGAGGATACTTATGTCATAATCTTTGAGAACCGCTAACCATCTCCTTTGTTTGAGATTATGCTCCTTCTCAATGAAAACATATTGGAGACTCTTATGGTTGATGAACACATCCACGTGAATAACATAGAGATAGTGACACCATATTTTGGGAGAGAAATGACTACTGCCAAACTCGAGATCATGAGTAGGGTAGTTCTTCCTCGTGAATCTTCAGCTATCTTGAGGAATAGGCTATAACCTTACCATTTTTCATTAATAAACAACCAAGTCCAACTCTGGATGCATAACAATAAATAACAAAGCCTTTTGTATCCTCTGGTAGGGTCAACACTGGAGTAGTAGTCATTCGAGTTTTCAATTCATAAAAGCCTTTCTCAGGAGCTTCAGACCATTGGAACATAGCCATTTTATGAGTCAACTTAGTCAACGGGGATAAAATTGATGAAAAACTCTTGACGAACCTTCTGTAATAACCAGCAAACCCCAAGAAACACTTTATATCATTTGGAGATGTGGGCCTGGGCAAGTTCTGCACTGCTTCAATCTTTTGAGTGTCAACGCAAACCCCTTCGCCAAATACAATGTGGCTTAAGAATACCACGGACTTAAGAAAAAACCCACACTTAGAAAATTTGTCATACAATTCTCGATCTTTGAGAGTCTAGAGGACTATTCTAAGATGACAAGCATGATCCTTTGCATTCCTTGAATAAATCAGTATGTCATCAATAAACACAATACCAAACATGTCAAGATATGGCTTAAACACTTTATTCGTAAGATCCATGAAAACTGCAACAGTATTGGTCAAGCCTAAAGACATCACAAAAAACTCATAGTGACCATAACGGGTCCTGAATGCTGTTTTCGGCATGTCACTTTCGCTTACTCTTAATTGATGATAACCATATCCGAGGTCTATCTTATATAAGGAGGTGGCACCGTAAAGTTGGTTGAAGAGTTTATCAATTCTCGAAAATGGATACTTATTCTCTATGGTGACCTTGTTCAATTGGTGGTAATCGATAAATTATCTAAGGGAATCATTCTTCTTACTAACGAACAAGACCAGAGCACCCTAAAGTGAGACACTAGGTCGTATGAAACACTTATCATGAAGATCTCTCAACTTCTCTTTTAACTCAGCTAGAGACATTATATATTGTGGAATAGAGAGAGGTTGAGTATCTGGAAGAATGTCTATGCCGACGTTTATTTCTCTCAAAGAAGGAACTCCGGTATGATCATCTGCAATGACCTTGGGAAACTCACTCATGAGTGGAACTGACTTAATAAGTGGTGTCTCAACACTAGATTCATTAACTCAAACTAAGTGATAGATGCACCCCTTAGAGACTAACTTTCTGGCCTTATGGTATGAAATGAAAAGACCCTTAGGCACTGTTGAACCAATCCTCCACTTTAAAACTAGTTTATTGGGAAACTGAAGCTTGACTACTCGAGTTCTACAATCGATTGGGGCATACCACGCATGAAGTCAGACCATACCTAGAATAATATCAAAGTCCACCATGTCTCGACTAAGTCACCCATGTTGTCCTTGTGATTTACAAAGATGGTACAATCATGATAGATTTTTTTCTGCTAGAATAGACTCACCAACAAGTGTGGAGACACTAAACAACTCGAGAAGTTGTTCGACGGAAATGTTAAACCTCTTGGCTACATAGGGAGTCACAAAAGACAAACTCGCACTTGGATCAACTAAGGCATAAACATCAAAAGTAAATACTTTAAGCATACCAATGGAAACATCTGGCAAGTTCTCCTGATCCTGGCGACTAGTTATAGCATACAAAATGTTTTCTCCTCCGCCTATCCCTAAAGTTGCAAATCTCGGAGAAGCTCTATCTATCGGGGCCGCTGAAGAAAATTGGTCTCTGTTTCCTCTATTACCCTACTTGTTCTTAGGGTACTCTATCATAAAGTGACTCATATGATCACACTTGAAGAACCCCTTTGAGCCATCATGACATGTTTCTAGGGGTTTCCTACCATACTTGGTACATGTGAGGGTCCAAGTTACCCATTGTTCCACACTACCCTAAGACTGAGTAGGTCGAGCTCTGAAACTATAAGAATTCTAGTTCATAAAATCATTCATGATATTTGGTGCAGGCTCACTAGCGGACGATGGAGTAGTTCCGGGTGACCTTTGCTGAAAAGAGGACCGATTTACATTTCCAGTCTTCTGCTGGCCGGACTCATGAGTTGTTGTCTTAGCGCTCTTACTGCAGAACTCTTCCATGTCTTTCTACTTATTTTCCTCAACTTTTTGCAAATGGATAATGAGCCTAGCTATGTCCATGTCCCCTCTTAACATAATCGGCTTACCTTCCTTACTTGACAAGTGAGATGACCAAGACACAAACAAAATCATCCTGCTACTCACATCAGCCACCATATCTAGAGCAAAGCAGGATAGCTAAATGAATTTAAGGTTGTACTCTTGCACACTCATACTCCTGCTTTAGATTCAAAAATTCTCTTACCTTTTCTTGGCTTTCACATCTATAACAAAAAAATGATTATGAACCATTATGAACAATTAAACCACCCTCACTTGAATGAAGCAACCGAATAATTAATCGAGCCAATCTATGAACATCATGAACCAATTCCTTGTTACCTTCCTTAAAATGAGCAATGATGCACATTGATAGTCAACTAAGTGCATCTGCCACCACATTTGCCTTCCCGAGGTGATAAAGGACACTCATGTTGTAACCCTTTAGCAACTCAAACCACCTCATTTGGCGAAGATTTAGATCCTTTTTCTTGAACATATATTGCAAACATTTGTGGTCTGTAAAAACATCAACATGATTACCATACAAATAATGCCTCCAAATCATTAAGACAAAAACAAATGCCGCTAGTTCCAAATCATGGGTAGGGTAGTTATTTTCATGAATTTTAAGCTGCTTGAATCATAAGAAATAACATTCATGTTTTGCATAAGAACACACACTAGTCCAATCCTTGAACCATCACTATAAATAACAAACCGGTCGGAGCCTTCCAGTAAATTCAACACCGAAGCAGAGGTAAGTCTATCTTTCAATTCTTGGAAATTCTTGTCACTCGCTTTCGACCATAAGAACTTTACTTTCTTTAGGGTCAATGCAGTCAATGGGGAGGTAATTGAAGAAACCCTTCTCACAAACCTTCAATAACAACCAGTCAAACCCAAGAAACTTTTAATATCCGAAGGAAATAGAGGTCTAGGCCAACTCTTAATCACATCTATCTTCTTAGTATCTACCTCAATAACCTTACCGAAAATAGTGTGACCAAGAAAATCTACGGACCTCAACTAAAACTCTCATTTAGTAAACTTTGTAAATAGTTATTTGTCCTAAAGGACTTCCAACACAATCCTCAAATGATCGGCATGCTCATTCTCACACCTTAAGTAAATCAAGATGCCATCTATAAACAAAATCACAAACATGTCTAGATATTGTCTAAACACTCTATTCATCAAGTCCATAAATGCGTCCGGAGCATTAGTCAAACCAAATGATATAGCCAAAAACTCGTAATGACCATACCGAAATTGAATATTCATATTCTAAATGTGATATTTAGCTACGAAATTTTTTGGTGCGGCACATAATTCGTCACTAAATATTCATTTTTTGGGACAAAACTATATTTCGTGTTTCAATGCATGAGCAACATACTTTTAGTGAAGAAATATACAATTTCATAGTAAATTTTGTCCTCTAAAGTTTTCCATCAAAAAATGATTTGGCACCATTTATTAAGTATCATTAGTGACAAAGTTTTAGTTATAAGTAACACATTATTTTGTCAATAATAATGTATCCAATTTGTGACAAAGCATTAATCAACTTAAGATTTGTAACAACTTTTGGCACGAAATAATTTCGTCACAGAAAATTAATTTGTTTCAATAGCTAAGAATTAGAATTTGTAGTTAAATATTTTAAGTTTTAGCTACAAAACAGAGGTTGTAGTTAAATATTCTAAGTTTTAGCTACAAAATAGTGTTCATCGTTAAATGTTATAATGTTTAACTACGAACTCTAATTTGTCACTTTTGCAATTATTTATTTTTGATGAGGAATCTTTTCGTGTCTAAAATTATAACTATTCTAAGACAAATGATAGTTTTTCACGAATTGGATACATTATTAGTGACAAATTAATGTGTAACTAATAACTTAAAGTTTTCCACTATGATATATAATAAATGACGCCAAATTATTTTTTGACTGAAAACTTTAGTGAACAAAACTTTGCTACAAAATTTTAGGTTTCGTCACAAAAAGTATTTTTCTCATTCATTTAAACAAGAATGTAATTTTTTTCACCAGAAAGTGAAGAATTTTGTGTCGTGCCAATTAATTTTATTTGTAGCTAAATATCACAATTATTGTGTAATGTATTGTTGAATATATTGTTGTAATATCACATTTGATGGAGTGCTCGGATTAAAATCGAGGGATGTTCATCTTTTTTATATAAATCAATGAAGTCCCTCAATTTTAATACATATATATTCCGAGAGTTGGTGATGATGAATTCCATACTTCTATACAATGGTACGCTGGTTATGCCAATTTTATTGTGTGTGGATTGATGCTTGAGGGGCTAAACAACTACAAAAAGAAGAAATTATTGTTTGATGTTAAAAAAGTATGTGTGGGATGAACCTTACCTTTTCAAAGAGTGTGTTGATCTTGTGCCTAAACTAGAAGCGCATGCAATTCTTGATGCTTGCCACAGTTCACTCATAGTTGGAATCATGGAGGAATTCGTACAACCTCTAAGGTATTGCAATGCGGTTATTACTTCCCTACGGTGTACCAAGATGCTCATGCCTTTTGCACGATTTGTGTGCAGTGCTAGTTGCAAGGGATTACTTCAAAAAGACATAAATTACCTCTTACACAGATTCTCGAAGTGAAGCTATTCTATGTCTATAGAATTGATTTTATGGGCCCTTTCTCTAATTCATTTGGCAACAAGTATATCTTAGTGGCAGTGGACTATGTGTCAAAATGGGTGGAAGCTGTGGCGTTGCCTAACAATGAAGGGATGACTGTCACAAAATTCCTAAAAAGGTATATTTTCACAAGGTTTGATACTCCAAGAGCAATTATACGTGATAGTGTATCCCATTTTTTTTAATCCTGAATTTGAAGAGCTTTTGTGCAAGTATGGGGTCAAACATAAGGTAGACACACCATACGATCCTCAATCAAGTGGGAAAGTCAAAGTGTCTAACTGGGAAACAAAGAGCATCCTGGCCAAAATGATGAATATCAACTGAACTGATTGTCCTAACAAACATGATGATGTGCTTTGGGCCTACAATACAACTTTTAAGATACCCATTGGCATGTCCCCTTACCATCTAGTGTTCAAGAAGTCCTGTGACTTACCTATTGAATTGGAGCACAAAGCCTTATGTGCGTCAGAGAAGGTGAACATAAATTGGGAAATAGCCTTAAAGAACCGTGTTGGTCAACTGCTTCAGTTAGATGAATTTTTTTTGAAGGCTTATGGGAGCTCCACACTCTATAAGGATAAAGTTAAACATTGGCACAATGCCAAGATTCTAAACCGAGAATTTAAGGTTAGTGAGCTCGTTCTCCTTTTCAATTCAAGGGTGAAACTTTTCCCGGCTAAGCTAAATTCAAAGTGGACTGGTTCGTATATGGTAACTAAGTTGTATGGAAATGGAGCTACTGAAATTGAAGATGTGTCAAGGGTGTAAAATTAAAAGTTAACACCCAAATGTTGAAAGTCTATTTCGGGGAGGGTTGTAATGTGAGAGTTATTGAAGTGGTGTACTTTGATGATGCGTGAGAAGCATGTACACATCGTGTTGTGACGTTAAATTAAGCGCTTCTTGGGACGCAACCAAAGTTAAAGTGGTTTTCAATAATGTGTGTATCACTTGTGTAGGATGGAAAGAAAATAGGCGACATATAGCTTAACTCGGTGATTCGCCGAAGTCACTAAGCCAAGCTCCAACAAGTTCGCCCCTTGAGCAGCTCAACCTTATGGAATTAGTGTCATATTTTGCTATGCACACCCAAAAATTGGTGATCCACTGATGTTTTTGGGCGAACTCGGCTCAATTCACCCAATGAGTTGCACAACTTAGGGGTGTACTGTCAACTTCAGTGATGAGCATAATAATTCGGTAATTTGCCTATTCCATTTGGTGTTCTATCTTCAACTCACCGAGTTAGGAAATGAGTTCCCATGTGCTACAGGTGTGGTTTGCGATCCTTTTAGTTCGGCGATCCGCCGACCTGGTCAGAGATCTTGGTCCATCTGTCTCCCTCTTAAGAAAATGTGATCGCCTTTTATGAGCCATGGAGTTAGTCAATCTAAGCTTATTTATTTCCTTTATTTTCATTGAGGGTACTGCATCTTTGTTTGACTGGGGTGTGAGGAGCTTATGATGCCTACCCTGTGCTAAGTAGTGTTAGTTTCACTTTTGTCTCTGTATCCTTTTCCCCATAAGTTTTAAAGTTTGTGAAATGATTGAGTTTTCATTAACAATGTTCGAGAATCAATCATGTTTAATATTGATGTCTTGGATAGTGTTCATGATGAGAATTGTATTTAGTATTGGTATTACAAGACGAAACCAATATGGCAGCAGTTTTGAATGATCTTTTTGAATCTTGTGTTGACTAGCTGCATTTTGATGTGAGCCTTGCAATGAAAATCACATTCAAGATTTTGATCTTGTTAGGCTATGCTAAATAATTGTGTTTTAAGTGTCTTGTGTTGTGAAGTTTTACTTGAACTCGTATTTGTGGAATCCTATAATTTCCCTTGTTAGTCCAATTTTCTAGCTTTGGTGAATGCAAGAAATGATCTTGGGCACATTTTTTTAGATAACCCAAATGTGCATACCTTTCTGTGACTACCTTTTGAGGGTGTGCAACCATTTTGACACCATTTGAGCCTAAACCATTTGTTGACAACCTTGTTGAAGTCTCTTGAGCTAAATTTCCCTCAACTTCTCACCCATAAATCTTTTTTGAAGCATTGGTTTGTTTGAATAGTCGATTTGGCCAAAAGCCTAAGTTGGGGGTGTGGAAAGAAAGGAGGAAAGAAGGCCAAGTGGAAGAAAAAGGGAAACTCAACTTTGAAGTCCGCTACAAAAAGAAGGTACCCCTCCTTATGAAAAAAATATAGAGAGATTGTGATAAAGAAACATTTGAAAATTGAAATGAAAAAGGAAATATGGTTAAATAAAAAAGGGGTCTCCAATAAAATGATTTACAAGTCAAAGTTTTAGTTCCCAAGTGAAAATAATGGAAATCTTTAGAAGAGGTGAAGATGATTGCAACATTGCCTTAAAAAGGTGAAGTCACTGAGCTAAATTGACCATACATTAACCCTCAACCCCATTACAAGCCTAACAAACCCTTTATATCTAGCATGAACTAGGTTGTGTAATGATTAGAAGATATGGCAAAACCTATGTGATGAAGCTTGCATGTATTTCTCTTTTGGAGAGTGAGAGTTGTATTGATTCCTAACTTCTTTATTGACTTACTTTGTGAGAGCATGAAATCGTTCATGATGTGAGGGCACTTGAATGCATTTGTTGAAATGTGGATTATTATTAGAGAAGAAGCTAAAGTGACCTTGAGCTTACTTTAATATCAGCTAGTCATCATTTGAAGTTTTTTTATCATGATTGAGTCTTGCATTTGATTGAGAATAGTGTTGTAGTGGAACTTGAATGTTAGTTGATAAGAGAACGCTATCAAAGACACTTCATCCAATACTAAGTGGCAACGATCGTTCAATAGTAATATAACCTAACTATGTGAGTTGGGGTCGAGTCCCAAAGGAGTGGTTCGTAATTGAGAATCAATAGAAAAGCATGAATATGCTCCAGTCAATCATAGCTAAAAACATTTAAGAATAAAAGCATTGCTCAAATTAGGGGTGACACAAGTGTCAAATATCAGGGGGATTTGGTTTCGATTATCAACTAAACCAACAAATAACACAAAAATATGAATATGTAGACGGGTTCTTGGGATGTGATTGGATTATGGGCTAAGGTAAACAATCGGGTAATTGCAATTAATAGTGAACAACTATAAATCAGTGATTAAGCTAGACTTTAATGGAGGTAAGCTTTCTCTCGAACAATTTACCTCGAATCAAATTGGTTTTTCTCGAACACCAATAAGCAGCAATTAAGCACAACCTTTGCTTTAGTCCATTCATTCTCTCGAGTTGAATGTGTGGAAAAGGGTTTAGGATTCACTCTCTCGGGCTGAACCCATGACAACCCAATACCCGCATACCATCGATTCAGTAATTTTGGTTTTAAAACCTCTCTCGAGCAAGTCAAAAACACGAAGTTAAGATTGTATTTGGAACTACAACCCATTAAATTCAACCACAATTACTGAACAAAATCACCTTTAAACAGCAAATAAAGTATCAATTAAAAATACCCAGCAGTTAAATCAACCCATAATCACATAATCACACCCCAAGAATTTGGGTTTTAGCTAGACAAAATAAAAAGGTAAAAATCGTTAACAAGTTGTGTTTCCATCAACTGGGTAGGATTGAAATGGTCTTTACAAAGGTCTAAGATGAAGAATCTTCAACATCCACTTCCAATTTCTTAGAAATGGAAATCTTCAAATCTTCAAAGATAAGGAAAAATGTCTTCGAAAACTCAGTTCTAAGCTCTGAACCTGAAAACTGAATAATAATAAAAACTACTGAATGTTAGTTACTAAACTTCCTATTTAAAAATTTATTTATAGCCTCCCAAAAATGTGCTGCGTAGGACCATTCGGCACAATAAGTCGGGATTGCCGATCCATTCGGCGATCCGCCCTTTGGTCAATTCCATCGCCTTTTCGCTTTGGTCTTCAACATCTTCAGGTTTTGTACTTTGGGCGATATGGCGCTGCATCGCGAAACCGTTCGGCGACTTCCCGACTACTCCTTTCGGCCGCCGACATGATTTTCTCCTTCAGGGCTCAGCACACTGATACATTATGTGAGACAATGGCCAATGGATTAGGCGACTCACCCAATGGATTAGGCGATCCTCAGGCTCTCTTTTCCTCGTTCTTTCAGCTGCCTTGTTCCTTTTTGCTCAATAGTGTCCATGTTTTGTTTCTCAATCCAATTACCTGAAATTCAAGGATTTACATTAGTTATTGGCATAAAATATGCATTTGAGGACACTAAATTTATTAAAATAAATCCCTTAATGATTCCAAATCGTGGACTCATCAACACCCCCAACTTAAACTTTTGCTTGTCCTCAAGTAAAACTCATGTTCAGTAGTTCAAAAGGGATGTCTCAAACAGTGCTACACAAGACTCAATCATGAATGCGCACAAGAAGACTAAACTTACTCATGGAAAGATCAATTGTGCACTCAAAGACTCAAGTTGTGACTCACCATTATCAAAGAATCTCAAGCTCACAATACTTGCTTCAAATGCATGTTCATGCTCAATAAAGGTACTCAAATGCCCTCTCACAAAGAATGATTCCATATTCACACACAATGGATCACAATTTAAAGCTTTGGAATCAAATGCAACGCTCACACTCACAGAGATGAACACAATGCATGATTTCACCCATAGGTTTGCCCGTATTTTCCAATCAACACTTGCTTCAGCTCACTCAAGATCAAAAAGGTCTTTGCAAGGCTTGTAACGGGGCTGAGTGCAAAGATATGGTCATTTAGGCTCAATGGTTGTAATCCACATGAAATGTGATGTGAATAACACTTCCTTTCCTTTTCTTCTTCATTCTCATTCGTGCTCAAAAGTCATCTCATTATTCACTTTCCATGGATTGTTGGAAACCCCATTTTCTTTGCATCTTCACTAACCCTATTTCTCGTGATATTAATGCTTTAATTAATATGAAACAAAGGAATATTGATTCTTTGAAACTAGAATTGTTTAGCATAAATATATTTGATACTTTGAAATCCACCAAAGTATAGGAAAAAATAAAATTAATTTATGAACAAATTACTATGTCGATCATCCTAGTGCTTTTTGGAATTGAAAAAATCTTATTGTTACTCTTCCATATGAAGATGAATTTTCTGAGAATGATATTCCTACTAAATCTCGTCCTTGTCAGATGAACACCGAATTAGTAGAATTCTAAAAAAAGAAAATTGATAATTTGTTACAAAAGGGTTTAATAAAACCTTCAAAATCACGTTGGTCTTGTACTGCATTTTATGTTAATAATGATGTTGAAAGGGAACGTGGCGTCCCTAGATTTGTTATTAGTTATAAACCTTTAAATAAATATTCAAAAGTGATTAGGTATCCTATTCCCAACAAAAGAGATTTATTGTCGAGATTATATGATGCCAATATATTTTCAAAATTTGATTTAAAATCAGGATATTGGCAGATCCAAATATTTAAACAGCATGCTTATAGAACAACTTTTAATGTCCCATTTGGACTATATGAATGAAATTTTATGCCATTCTATTTGAAAAATGCCCCATCTGAAATTCAGAAAATCATGAATGATATTTTTAATCCATATTTGGATTTTATCATTGTTTATATTGATGATATTTTAATATTCTCAAAAACGTTTGAAATGCTTATTAAGCATCTTGATATCTTTAAGAAAATTGTTATACAAAATGGTATGGTCATATCTAAACCAAAAATGAGTTTGTTCCAAACTGATGTTGGATTTCTAGGACATCATTTTTGTTAAGGGAAAGTTACCCCGATTCAAAGATCAATTGATTTTGCATCAAATTTCCTAATGTTATCACTGATAGGACTCAATTGCAAAGGTTTTTAGGGATTTTAAATTACATATCCCCTTTTTATAAAAAAATATCTCGTGATTTGGCCCCTTTATACGACAGGCTGAAAAAGGATTATAAATCACCTTCGACTGATAGGCATACCACCTTGGTAAAGGATATTAAACTTCATATTCAATCTTTACCTTGTTTAACTCTTGCTAACCCTGCTTGCAAAAAAATTATTGAGACAGATGCGTCTAATATTGGTTATGGTGGGATATTGAAACAAATAAATCCCAATGACAAAAATGAATATTTAATAAGATTTCATTCTAGGAAATGGAGTGAGGCCCAGAAAAAATATGGTACGGTGACTCATGAAATGTTAACCATCGTTAAATGTGAGTTGAAATTTCAAGATGATTTATATAATAAAAAGTTTTTAATAAAAACCGATGCTCAATTTGTTAAATACATGTTTAATAAATATTTTAAACATGATGCTTCAAAATTAATATTTGCTAGGTGGCAGGCCCAGTTAGCTCCTTTTGATTTTTAGATTCAATATAAAAAAGTAAGTGATAACTCTCTTCCGGATTTTCTATCTCGAGAATATTTAAATTCATAATGAGTTTTTATACAACTTTTATTGATGAGAAAACTTTAGTTACTATTTTAAAAATAATTCCTCTTAATAAAGATTTGCAGGAATTAATTTTATGTGAAATTATTAACGATATTATTAGAGAAGATATCTCTATACATGATTATGAAGAAATTGTTGATATCGATGAGGATAATTACGACAGTGACTATTATGATACATCCGTATAAAGCAAAATGTTATGTTTGAAGGATGGACCCTCCTTGGGTAACCAAGGGCAAAGGTAGGGGTAATAATACAAGAGGAAGGGGAAGATCATCCCAAGATCATCTTATGGATCCTCTTCTAACTCCCCACTTATACAAATGGGAAGAAGGAGTTTGATAAACACAAAAATCTCCCAAAGTGGGGCTTCATCTGGAAGATATTCCAGAAGACAACCCATTATATGCACAACTACAGGCTTATTTGTCACAAAAGAAAAATGATAATTTTGCATCAATAGCCAAAGAAGACAATGATGATATCAAGTATTATGAAAAGGTATCAAAAAAATAAATGATATTTCTTTTAGAAAACTCTGAAATTCAGAGAAAAGAAGAACCCTGGAAGATATTCCAGCAATACCTAATAAAAGGTTTATATTTCCCAGGTGAGTCATACAAAATCCGATCATATTACGAAACCATTCTAATAAGCACTGGTAGTGTTGAATTTCAACTATTTCAGGCTACAATACTAGTGAGAATGTTTATAACTTCTCGAAAATGACAATTAAACAGATTATATCTATTGAAGATTGGGGTATCTCCACTATGAAAGAAAGGCAGACCAATCTAAACAAAATCGCTATGAGTTTCACATACTAGGACTATATTCAGGCCTTTGATAAAGTCCTCTATTATAATAATGAAAGAGATAAACATATGTGGTTTATGAAAACATGTGCAAAGATATTTGCAGGACCAATTCGTAATTGGTTTCTAAATAGGTGGTCATACCACGGCCCAACTATAAAAAATTTGCATGATCCCTTTCTCAAATTACATAAAGAATGGGTTAAAGTCTCTCCGGATCTTAATGAGTTATACAATACAAATCATATCTGTTATCTAGAAAAAATAGACCAGATTTATTTTTTCATTGAATTCTCTGTCCCTTGGATTCAGAAATAGACCTCGGAAGTGGGATTCACCGAGGAACAAATCCCTTGTTTATATAGAACTTTTTACAATAATATTTGGGATAAATTGGTGAAAAAGGATCCCAAAACAAAAACGTTATATGGGCAAGAATTACTGTATCTTATTGCAAAAAGGATCCAAGAATATGGTATTACTCCCCAAAAGGGAATCATCGCTGATAGCTCGATCAGACATATTCCCAGAAAAATCTCCGTTCAAGATGGAGATAAAGAAAAAATGATCAACAGCTATTTAGAGGAAGTTAAGAGGAGTTTGTTTCTCAATCTCACTCAATATGAAAAATCTGATACTTCTTTAAGAAGTGAGACAAGCGATGACGCTACTGATGATATCCAAAAAGCTCAACCTGTTGAATAAACCATGTCAGAATATACTTTGTGAAAAGCGGAAGATTTCTCAAATAATTTAAGGAAAAGAACAAACTGTGAAGATTTTCTACAATAAAAGTCATCATCAACAGTAGATACATTATTGATCATTAGTAAATACAGTGTTACTATACATATGGGATCCACTAATATGGGACCCACTTCTACTGTACAAAGATTCTAAATGTTTTTTACTTTTTCTATATATAAGTTTGTTAAGCCCATTGAAGCCCAACCCATTTGAGCCTAAAGTAAACTTGGGGGGGTCAGGACCCAACCCACTTTCCATTTCAATCCATTTTAATATCTTCAATTTCAACCCAACCCGCCCATTTGACACCCCTAAATTGGACCCTCGAAAAGAAGCATTACCCCAAAAACCACATACATCAAATGTGAACCTCCAACAAAAGGATTCAAACTAAACATGAATGGTTCGTCAATGGGTAACCCTGGGAGAAGGAATAGGGGGAGTAATTAGGAATATAAAGGGAGAATGGGTATTAGGCTATATGAGCAACCATTATGCTACAAATTCCTTAAAAGCAGAATTGGCAGCACTACTACAAGGAATGAAGTTGGCATTGAACAACAACTTGATTAATTTCCCTCCTCGAGAATGACCACACCCAACTTATTCTAATAGATTGTCTGATTGCGTGGTGTTAATCCAGAAGGGGGTAACCCCCCAATTCAGCATAGCTATCGCGAAGCGAACAAAGTGGCAAATGCTTTAGCAAAGGAGGGAACTAATATGATGCAGGCCAACTATTTTTGCTGGTTGGAAGTTCCATCGACGTTTTGCCTTGGAAAATCTAGAGGCAGGCATAGCGGGAACTTGTTTTGTTAGGCTGACTAAAGCCCATACTAATCTAGACAAATGTATTATTAGTACTATACTACTGCTCCAAATCCTTCCTGGATAACTATAAAAATAAAATTCTACAAATATTAGGAAGATTACCTATAAATATTTAGCATGTAATGACTAGAAGACATCCAAGAAGAAGATATGCTAGCCAAGCATGCATGCGCTCTTTAAAGTCCAAAAACCTACTTTAGTGAAAGAGACCTTCCCACAGATGCTCTTGGCCCCGGGAAAATGAATTTTTGGATGTTCAGCCTAGATAAAAACTCAAAACCTGAAGGATTTTGGCTTGATGTCCCCCTGCATATTAGTATTTCTCTTTCGATTAATCCACATATTGTAGGGGTCATGCCGAACCCCCCAGTTCCACTACCACCTAAGGAAGATACCTTGAGTGGTTGGTTTATAATTATAATAATAAAAAAAAATTACTAGTAGATCAATAAACAAAGCAATTTATTTTAGATGTTCTAATAAACCCATAAATGGTTTAATCGAAGGTCAAAGCAAAACTTTAGCAATAACGTCAAAACATAAACCCTAAAATAAAATAGTTTGCAACAAGTCTTGATCAGTACCACATGACCATGGTACTTTGTTTAGATTTCAGGAGAAGAGCAGTTTCTTTTTCTTAGTTTTTTTCTTTTTGAAAATATTGGACTACTCGGGTATTTACCTTGAAAGAGCATCTTGAGTAGTTAATATTTTCCTCCATTTCCTACAGGAACCGAATCATGTTGGGATGAAAGATTTCATCATCAGTTTGTTCATTAGGATCATCAACGTTCATCATGTCTTTAAGCCAGATTTGGGATGAAGAAGACTGCTCCCCATAAGTTGAGTTACTAATTGCCAGAGAAAGCTCAAGATTAGTACCTGCAGCCTGATTAATTGGTCGTGGCGCTGGTACATATCTTGTTGCCAGAGAAAGCTCAAGATTAATACCAGCTGCAGCCTGCTCATTTTGTCGCGGGGTTGGGACATTTCTTAATGGTGAAAGCGGTGATACATTTCTTAATACCAGAGTATGCTCGAGATTAGGTTCATCCTCGACGTGCATTGGCCCTCCATTTACAGCTTCAATAGGCCTAGTAACATATATATGGTACATTAAACAACTAATTATCAAAATAATTAAATCTACTCTAACGGAAAAAGTAAAACAAACTCAAAAATAGAAGAAGCATTACTTTAGTTGAAAGGGTTTATTTTGGTAGAAAACATGAACTTTAATCAATGTTATTCATCATCTATATCTATATCTATCTATACTACCTTGTACTCCTAACTTGAATGTTAAATTACTATAATATCCCTAACTTAAGTTGTGCCTTTTTTTTATGAGTTGTGACTTTTCTGATAAGTTATGACTTTTTTCAAAGATTTGCGATTTTTCAACGAGTTATGACTTTTTCGATGAGTTGTGACTTTTTAGATAAGTTGTGACTTTTTTCAGAAGGTGGTGATTTTTCAATGAGTTGTGATTTTTCCAAAGAGTTGTGACTTTTTCAATAAGTTGTGACTTTTCCTAAGGGTTGTGACTTCTTGGAAAAGTCATTACTTTTTAGATAAGACACAAAAAATAGTTGTTCATACTACCCTTTATTGACTATAAATAGAGAGGTTTCCTCTCATTTTTCAACCACAATTTTTTTCTAATCTTCTACTCTTCTTCTTCTTGCATTTTAAAAAATTTCGTATGATTTATTGTCGCTGCGTGAGTTCCTAGTTTAGTAGAATATGAGGTACAACTATTCTGATGAAGTAAATTGTTCTATCCTAAGAGAATATATTCTTTAACCAAGTACTTGAGGAAAATAATTCTGATGATATAATAATTATTTTTTTACTTAGTATATACATGAGTATGTAATGTTCCAATATATGAAGTTAACATGATGTAGTTTAAATTCATTTTGTTTCTGTTAACAATTTCTCTTGTGATGTATATATATGCTTCTGACTATTTTTTTCAAAAATTATTAAACTTCTCAAGAGTTAGACAATTGTCACGATTTGTTTTTTGATTCTCAATACAAAAGAATAACTTTATTTATCAAAGCTACTTATGTGATGTAGATTGTCAGAAAGTTTGCTTCAAAATAGTTATTACTATATAAACATTGTCCTTTTGTGCTAATGATTTACTATTTCTCAATATTTAAGTATTTTCGACGAAGAAAAATTTATATGACTTGTAATAACGCAAGTTGAAATTTGTATTAGTTTAATTTTTATTGTAGTTTAAATTCATTTGTTTTTGTTAACAATTTCTCTTGTGATGTAGATATATGCTTCTGAATATCATTCTCCAAAATTATTAAACTTCTCAAGAGTTAGAGAATTGTTACGATTTGGTTTTTTGATGCCCAAGACAAAAGAATGACTTTATTAATCAATGCTACTTATGTGATTTAGATTGTCAGAATGTTTGCTTCAAAATATTTATTACTATATAAACATTACCCTTTTATTTTATTGATTTACTATTTCTTAATATTTCAGTATTTTCAATGAAGAAAAGTTCATGTGACTTGTAATAACGTCAGTTGAAGTTTGTATAAGTTTAATTTTTATTGTGGTATAAATTCAGTTGTTTTTGTCAACAATTTCTCTTGTGATGTAGATAAATGTTTCTGAATATCTTTTCCCAAAATTATTAAACTTTTCAAGAGTTAGAGAATTGTCACGATTTAGTTTTATTTATGCTGAAGACAAAAGAATGACTTTATTTATCAATATTACTTATGTGATTTAGATTGTTAGGAAGTTTACTTCAAAATAGTTATTACTGTGTAAACATTTCCCTTTAGTTTTACTTATTTACCATTTCTTAATATTTCAATATTTTCGATGAAGCAAAGTTCATAGGACTTCTAACATAGCCAGTTGAGGTCTGTATTAGTTTTATTTTTATTATTTTTTTAATAGCTAATTTTTATGAGATATATATTTTCATTAAATATGTGAGCAAGAGAAGATACAACTTTGAGTGACTTCTTGCTTCGTATTGAAAATGGAGAAGAAACCACAATAAAGGATAATTTAATAGCACTTCCAGAACAAATAATGTCCAACTAAGTCAGGATAGTAATCCAGAAGAATCATTGGTTAGGAAAATATTTCCATCGCTTCAACAATTACAGATCTGCTGACTGTATAACAAAACTGGAAATCTTAGCAAGTAGAAATGAATTTGTAGATAGCCTAAATGAAATGATGATTGGGAAATTCCCTGGAGGAACCAAAACATATAGCAGTGTTGACTCAGCGGAAGATGATACCATCAACTACTATCAAGAAGAGTACCTCAACACCTTAACACCAAATTGACTCCCACCGCACAGGTACATTATCAAATCCTTCTAAACTTTTACAGATGTCTTATTATGTTACTTCATAGCGCAAAGGAGAAGTCAACAATTGTGTGCTTACAAATACATAACAATTAATGAATCTTTACATTGTACAAATAAGGTTAGTGATGAAAGAAAATGCGCCCATCATGATGCTGAGAAATCTAGACCCCTCAAATGGTTTGTGCAATGGGACACGATTAATTTTTAGAGGTTTTGACAAGAATGTCATAGATGCCAAAATAAAAATTGGAAAATATGCCATAAAGCAAGTGTTTATTCCAAGGATACAACTATCACCACTCGAGAATGAAGGATATCCTTTCAAATTTATTCGGAAACAATTTCCAATACGTCTATGTTTTGCGATGACAATAAATAAAGCACAAGGTCAAACATTACTGAATGTTGGATTGTACCTACCACAACATGTTTTCTCACATGGGCAACTGTACGTAGCACTATCTAGAGGAATATCTATGGCGAAAAAAAAAAGTATTGGTCATGACTGTACAACCAAATCGGCACAAAGGGACGTACACAAGAAATATTGTGTACAAGGAAGTTTTAGGCGAGATTTGATTACTACTAAGAATTGGAAGAAATCAAACATGGAAAAAAATACACACAAATTGAAGCAAATGAAAGATTAATTGGATGTATTCAAAAGTTTGGTGGAAGAAGAGACTATATGAACTACACCGGAGAACTACCAAATATGACATTACTCTTGTGTAGATTCAATTATGTAAATATCCAGTTAAATTACTATACACTATTTCAAGGGTACGTGTTTTTCATGAAATAACACAACTAACAACCCAAATTGTTAAGTCCTGCAGAATTATTTGGAAATAAATGTAGTAACAACAAATTTATAATACGACCCTCGCCCATACATATATAGAACACAACACAAATTTGTGTGACCCTTCACTAAGTATGGCGTACTTAATAATAATATACAAAGTCATATTATGTACAACTAAAATACACATTATAGATAAACTTCTCCATGTATAGGGATGTCAAGACTTGGCATACACATCGAATGCACGGCCACCTCACGTTACCATACACCTTTGCCCTTTAACAAAATATTTTACAAATAGACATGAGTTCCAAAAATCACATCATGGACAGTCACCAGCGACCATCCACCAACAAACGTACCTACTCGCTAACCTCTTTTTAAAACGAACCAGTGCAGATTCAGCAACAAACAAACTGTCAGTATCACAACAAACATCCAAATTCACCAATAAACGAATAGTTATGCAAAGAAACGGTTCCCATAGAGAAGTTCGCACTTGCGACTAAAACACTACCACATCGGCAGATGGGATATAGTGAAGCCCAAAGTTGATTGTGACAAGGCAAGGCAACCACGTGCAACGCATGTGCGGTAAACCTAATTACAATAAATGCTGGAGCATTCGCAAAAACGTTCAAAATAGGCTACTGATTTATGGATGTAAATGAAGAAGTACTATGAGAGAATTTGTGCAACCATGATTTTTGCAACCTTCTGTAGCTAGGCATTGTGGTGCACAACCATCAATACAATGACTTTTGGAGGGAAGTTCATAATTGATTCGTCTTTTACTACATTAATTTAACTCAAATTAGTTTTTTATGTAATTTGATATAGCATAATTGGTTTTCAATGACTAGTGTAAAGCACTCAAACTCTAGTTTTATTTAAAACAACAATAAATTGAGTGAAATCCCATAAAGTGGGGTCTCAAAAGGGTAGATTATATACGTAGACCTTACCACTACTTCTCCGAGGTGGAGATGATATTTCTGAAAAACCCTAGGCTCAAGCAAATCAAAGAAATAATTAAAGGAGAAATATGATAGCTTATAGTAAATAAATAACAACAAAACAACTTTTAGCGGCAGTAACTATGCACATTAACAAAGAGTGTTAAATTATTTACCAACATTAGCTAATTGCCTTTAGATTCAATGTCGCTATAGGATTTAGCGGCATTTACAAAGAGTGCTAAGATATAATTTTGACTAGTAGTTGCCTCTAAAAAATGTATTTAGTAGCAATTAAGTTATTGTCATTAATTAATTAATTGTTATTAAAGATTATGTTTTGTAGTGGCGGAGCATATATGCAAGAAACCATAACAAAAATAAGAAGGTGAGGTCACCTAAATACAGTAAGCCATAGATAAAATCAAATACCTATAGCCACAGACTAAATGAATATGTTAATACTAAGACTTACATGTAGCTCTGTACTTCCACCCAACGAAAGACATGAATAGGCTAGTATTAAGACAACTCTACAACTACATACTAACTTTTTACCATTATTTGCGACCATCATAAGCTTCTATCTAATGTCATGTACTCAGTAAGTTGAAGATGTGTCATATCCTCCATCACCACCTCTCCTCAATATTTCTTTTCCCTACATCATGTCTCTCTCATCGACCCTACTATATCCAACCTCTCATACCTCCTTACTAGGGTATCTACACCTCTCCTCTTCACGTTCCCAAAACCATAATTAGTCTCCCTTCCATCATACTTTCCACCATGGAGGCCACTCCCACTACTTCCTAGATATCCTTATTCCTAATTGTATCGCTCCTTATATATATTCCCACACATCCATTTTAACATCCTTACTTTCTCTTGCATCTTATGAATCTAGGGGTTAACTGGCCAACACTCGGCCTCATATCACAAAGCTCGTTTAACCACCACTATATAAAACATACCTTTATGTTTTGGTGGTACCATTTTGTCACACAAGACGCCAAATATAACCCTCCACTTCATCCATACCGCACCAATATGATATGTGTGACATCATCATCGATATCCCCATTTCCTTAGATCAGAGACCCAAACACTTAAATCTATCTCTCTTGGTAATAAATTGATTATTCAAGCCTCACTTTCACGCCTGCCTCATGCTTCACATATTACACTTCAAATACTATGTCTTAGTCTTACTCAGAATCCGACTCTAGAAACTCTAGTTGTATTTACCTATTCTTAATGACAAAGGCATCTAAGACATAGTTTGGACTATAAAATGTAAGGTTGACTAACCTTTCTTATTTTTTCAAAAAGCAAGCAATAGTTGTAGTTCATAAGTTATTCTAAAATGGGTAGATGGTGATTCCAATATTAGGAGTAACATGTACACTGGAATCTTATTATGGGATCGCATAGAAAGTTGTATGTAATAAACTATTTACTTGAATTATTTTTATTCTAAGATATTTAAAGTATGTCAATAGAAGAATAAAACGCAATAGATATCTAATAGTTGGCTAGATATTATAGTAATTTCAGTTTTAACAAAATTTATAGGATACATTCTATCACATGACAATTCATTTTCTTAATTAACCAAGAAGCATGTCGTAGGTACACTATTTAACATTAAATGTGTGTGAAAAAAAAAGTGCACTTGAAATCAAATGAGAAAAATATGTCATAGATAATGATTGTTAGTTTACCATATAGTCTCAGGAATATTAACTTCCACTTCAACGGTTGGACTGAAGTACACCTCCATTGGTTCAGGCTGTTAACGCATGTTCAAAGGAAAAAATTAATTTAAAAGTAAATTTTTATGAGTGAATTGCAAAAATTATTATTTCCAAAATAAATAGGTAAATATAAAAAAAAAAATAAGAAGTAAATAAATGTATGAAACAATGCTAAGTACATAACAAACATGCATGATTAATAGAATCCCTGATCTATATTTTTTTCATTCTTTAATAATTTTAGAAGTTAATTATGAGAAATCCATATATAGTTGAACGGAAACATAGATTGAAAACTATGTTAGGGTATCCATTCTTAGTACACCTATTTAATTTTTGCTCTAATAAGAAATCATATTGTGCAAATTATATATATACATTTCCGCTACGATATCTCGTCCTCCTCCTTATCCTCAATTTTCCTAATATGTACTATAGAAAACTAAAACTCATTGCTTGTCTGATATTATTTTAGATTTGCTTGATTGAAGAAACTTCAAGAACAACATATATGTTAATTTTTATTTAGCTTGTTTTAAAAAGAAAATAAAGTGAGTTTTAACTTTTTAATGGTTTGAGTTGGATATATCAAATGAAAAATGTTGGACTGACATTATAGTTGTTGTTATCAACTTTGGAGCCATATAGAGTTGATTTTGAAAATTTTTAATTCATATTGAACAAAAATGTGTTGTTAAATTTCTACACAATAGCTTATGATGATTGTCACAATTTCTAGCTAAACTTTAATAAATCGCAAAGATTTTTAGTCACAGTGAATAAAAAATTCTTGCAATTAGTCATCATTATAACTTGTTGTTTGTGTAATTTATTTTACTACTATCCTTGTGCACTAGGATTTTTGTCACAAAAACCCAAGAGTTACATTTAAAAACAATAGGAGCATCTAATGGAATAGCAATTGAGATTCAATCATAAATCACTTTGCCTATTCACTACCACTTCTGGCAAAACAATTTACTATCTTAACAAGCTCAAATTTAAATAGAGGCATCAAAATATTCTTTATTTTCAAATCAAGCTAGTGTGATATTGTTGCCTTTGGGCCAACTTGACATTGTTTTCTTCAAGGACCTCACACAGTTAAGATTATCCTACATTTTATATATAGTATTTTATTATATTCAATTGTTAGTTTAGAACTTTGTTTTAAATCTCAATCCTCTCCCCCTCAATCTATTTAGTTTATGTGTCCCATCACAATCTAGGTTCCACATAACTCACGCGATACAAGCTTCTTTGGAGATTAATTTTGTGTGCCGACATTATCTCAGTATTTGTTTTGTTGGCTTCTATTTAGTATATGCGTCTCTAAAGTTACGAATAAAGAAAATAAATCTACTCACAAATAATTCATCTTGTTCAATAAATGACTATGATACTAACTGTTAGCTAAAATAACACAAATATACTTTTAACATGGTATAATATTACTTGCTTTAAATCAAGTTATCATATTTGTTTCATAAAAAACTCACTACATTAAAAACTCCATACACCTCATATGTAACCTTTTTTGACCTACAAATATGAGACTTATTTCACACAACTAACATACCTAATATACATTCCTACCATACAAGAATTCTTTGCAACTAATATATATTCTTTAAAGTAATTAAGGCTGGCCTTTAAGGTTATACCATCAACTCGAGACTAATATTCTTTATTAACCATCCAATTGAAATAGTCTAGTTTTGTAACGTGACAACGCACCACACCACTAATTAGTACATGGTTCACATTTTAGAAAGTGTTCTCCCCTTTTTGCACTCTCCTCCCACTCCTTATAGAAGTTCTAAGTAATAAATGCATCAAATATAATTAATCTGTATCATTTCATAAAATAATTTCAATAAATGAAAATGAGAGGCGTTTATGCGAATAATTAGACTAAAGAAGGAACTCTAAAAAGCATCTACAAATTATTATAGTACCTATTATGTATTACCACCCCGTCTCTGAATAATACTAGAAAGAATAGTACTAGCAGTAAGTTGTCATTATCCTATACTAATGCATATTAATCTATATAAATGTATTATCTCTTTTTCTACCAAAATAAAAATAAAAATATAAACTAAACAAGATTATTCAAGTAAAATATAAAGGGCGTGAGTAATAAAAATTAAATATTCTTTTAAATTACTTGCATTGTTTCATCTTCCTCCTCATAGTATTGTACATATGATTGCTCGCCTTCTAGAAATAACCAATTTCCATCTTCTATATCTCAGCAGTTGGGGAAACGCATTAAGCCCACTACATTGAATTCTGACCCTATACAATCTGCACGAAAAATAAATATAATTAAATATACGCACACATACAAAATGCAATTTCAATGGAGCAATTTATTCACCAAAACCTTGTTACTCTCATAGAAAAAATCGTGTAGGAAAAGGACGATAACACCTTATAGGTTAATGGAATAAACATAGATAAAAGATAAACAAGCCAATGAATTTCTTGACTTGTAGGGTAAAATGCGAAAAATCTACATAACCAAGAATATAAGGGGTGTGGGTCGATATTTAATTTCCAATAAAAAGACATCTTACTATAGTAACTATGGTTTAAGTATATTTGTACAAGTCTTCCATACAATAGGTACAATTTAATCTTTTGTTGTTTCTATTTTCATTTTGTTCCTATCACCCTACATGGAAGTTGGGGGGAGGGGGACAAGGAGATCCATCCCAATCATAAACAATTTGATTCTTATCGATTATTGGTTATACTAACAAAACTTGATCTAAGAATTTGTTTTAAAAAATTCTGAAAGTGTGTTTGAAACACATTCATATAAATATTTTCATATCAAAACTTCTTAAATTTAATTGAAGATTAATTATAATTTTTTCTTCTCTAAAAGAATTTCAAAAGTTACTCCTAAAAAATATTCTTCAGAATCTAAAAAGGGTTAAATGGAGAAGAAAAACAAAGATATTTACTAAGTCCACTTTAACGAAAAAAAATAATGGGTGAGGAAATACCCAGAATAGTTCATAATACTTTAATTAATATCTAAATAAAGTTCTTGTGAATATGATGAACAAGTTTTATAAACACAAGTCCAAAAAAAGTAGATCTAGTAATGAATTAATACACAAATGAAACATACCAATTTATATTTTAGCTACTCCGCATGGCTAAAAAATAATATTTAAGTTGCATACCTAAGTGAAAAAGGTGTCCACACTTCAACTTGGCAATGGACCTGCTATTATTGTTGGTAACAACCTCCAAGCAAATGGAGCAATCCGGGCCAGTCATGCTATTGATAGGAAATGAATATTTAGATTAAAATATTGGAGAGGAAAAATATTTTTTTATTATAGATTCAATTTGATGAGCTTGATTAATCTCAACCCCGAACAAACAAATTCTTAGAGAAAAGTAGTAAATTTGAAATTTGGATGAACAAATTGAAAAACTATTTGAGGGGTTTTAGTAAAAAAAAAAGTTACACATATAAATCCACTTATAGCATAAAAATGTTATATTATAGATTGTGCAATTTAAATGTGTCATCATTTCATTCTTATCTGGGTCATAAATAAACTCATATAAGACAAGATATAGATAATACAATATTAATTGACTTTTGTTGAATTTGGTGTTCGATTTTTTGTATCAAGATTTTTTTTCAAGTATCTTTATGAATATTGAAATTTCATAATGTTAATAAAAAAAAATTCTTCCAAAAAAAAAATAGGTGTGAAAGCTCTTGAATGGTGAATGAAAATTAAGTTTCTTGATTGAAGTTGTTTATATATATTATTTACTTCTCACAATTTTAATAAATCATAATTTGCATTGCAATATTAGTCATTAACTTCTGAGAGTTACAAAATATAATTGAAAATTACTTCATATGTTTAAATTAATGTGAAGTGGTATGATTGGTCAAAGAATTTACAACTAAGTGAACATTGTAATTAATGTAGTCAAAACAATAGCAATTAGTAGTTGACGATCGTGGCACTACATGGCACTACATGTCGTTTACAAATAATTACTTGTTTATTGAAACTTCTTTTATCCTGCAATCATAAGAAAATAAACTATAAAATTTTAATCCTAGCCCATCCGTAGATAAGTTAATCTTTCACCCAACAACGACAATAAATAAAAATGCCGAAAAAGTAAAATAATAGAGTAATAAGTCTTATATCAAGCTTTCATAAAAACATATATCAAGTGTGGAGGATATTAAAAATGAAAAAAATATTGTGTCACGATGTAAAAACATCTAAATTGAATTATAACTTTCAACACAACATAACTATTGGATATCTAAAAGACAAGTAAATAAAACAAAAGAAGCTAGGCTCTTGCTCCAAAAATAAGTTGAAAGCTTTAAGCTGGACACGGTCTTAGACTAACTATATTGACTGGGTTTTCTAGTGTTAGGATCTACCTCAAAAAGATGCACCAGAAATAGTATGAGAAAAAAAAACGTGTACTCAATAAATTTCAAAGGACGATTGTCACAATCAAAATCTGGATAGACAAAACTGGCACTGAAACCTTGTAAGGCCAAGCGTACCAAACATAATGTGTATCTACTGATGTATGTCTTAGGACAAGAAAGCCTTCAAATATATCAATCTACCAAGATAATAGCGTAACAACATGTGTTTATAAACTCAAGTCCAATAAGGCTGAACTTAAAGATACTCACTAATCACAAGGCAAATAAGGATGTCATAAGATACATAAAAAGGTTGGTGAGTTCGTCATCATAGTAAACAACAAAACATAAAGGCTGACACATCCATAATCAAGATATTGCCATACAATATAAGTCTACAAACCTCTAAGAGCATAACACATATCTCATGATCGGGACACGACCCCTACCTGCCTGTCACTGTACGTAATTAAGATGAAATTCAAAACCTCTAGCTTGACAACTCTAGAAAGAAAAGAGCTTACTAACTCAAATATTGAACCCTACAACTCCTATTTAAGAGGTCTTCCTAAGACTTTACCTGAATAAGGAACACAAAATACAGAGCCTCCGTTAATGAGACGTATGTACAAATGAAATGTACAGATATGTAAGAGATAAATAAACATATGCTCAGCTATAGCAAAGAACATGTATAAGAGTCGGTCTAAATTTTGAATGCCACATCAGGCAAATAAACTAAAAAACAAAAAACTCATGATAAACCTTATAGGCATAGTTAATACAAGTTTATTACATAAAAAAAAAATTCTATTTCCGTACGAGCATCATCAAGAACTCGAAGAAATGATATAATAAATAAGCATCATCAAGGGCTTGCAAGTAATAAAATTTTGAGCTCCTTATATAAATGGGTATAATCAATGGTTCATACGTATAATACAACAAAGAGGTGTCATTAAGGACCCACAGATATAATACAACATATGGGCATCATCAATGACCCATAAATATACTACATTAGAAGGCATCACAAAGGCTTCAAGTACTTGAGGGGATTAAATTTCTTAAGGACACACAGTGGGTTCTGTGGACTCAGATAGTTCTTTGTTTTTTCTTTTCATCTTTCATTGTTTTCTGGTTTGCTAATCCGAATACATGAGACAACATATATGACCATCCCAAATATTAAATTCAACTAAAACCAACCTACACATGGAAATTCTGAACATAACAATAAAGGTATTACTGAAAAATTCATCTTAATCACCGTATGAAACAAATTTCAACTTAAGAGGGCAACCCTAACCTTACCTATCTAAAATAGTATACAACATATAAGCATCCCAATAATGTAGAATTTATAACGTTCAACCCAAGGTTATTTAATAATAAATGTATTGTAAGGTTCTTAACTTGTGAGGATGTAAGTCCTTAGGTGTATACCGAATGCACAATTATACTATTATAACATAAAACTTATGTTCAAATAGTTGTGGATCGATTATTTGGAAGCATGTGTACCAGTGACCACTAAAATAGGTAGAAAGTTGGCGAATAAACTATAATCTAAAACTTATCGGGCAATCTTGTAAGCAGGAGGCATAGATAATTGTTTTAAACATGAACTCTATGAATGTAAAAACACGTATAACATACGATTATTCAATTATGATGCATTAGTCCTATACCACTTTGTAATGACTCGGAAAATGAATAGGTGAAACTAGAGCCTAACTAGTGTGTGTTTGAGTTTGATTTGGGGTTGGAAGTTGTAAAGTGATGTCCCGAGCTTTGGCTGAGGGGTTTAGGGGTTAAACGTCAAGGTATGATTCCCCAAGGACCAACCAAGGGGTCCTTGAGGAGGACCCTAAAGCCTAACCCCCAAGACCCAAAGAAACCAAAAATCTGCCAAAATATAGTGACCTACAAATGGCCATCTACGGCCAATAGATGGACCCATGCCCCGTAGGTGGGGGTCGTGGGTCAGGCGACAATTTGAAAATTTTCAGCCACCACCTATGGACCTGTAGGACGGGGTGTCAATGCACCCACGGTCCGTAGGTCAATGGGGAGTGGATTGCACCTGCAATCTGTCCAATTCGGCCAAGTGTCGGGGTGGTTTGGTAAATTCCTTTTTAAGTTATTTTAGTTGGGGGACCATTATTATTGATTTATTAATGTATTTTAAGGCTTTTAAAGGTATTAAAACTCCTTTTCCAATTCATTATTTCAAAACACAAAATAGAAACCTCCCACCCTCTCCAAATATTCTCTCTAGAAACCACCATTGGAGAAGAAGGATTCAAGCTCTCAAGCTGGAGTTTCTTCCCTAAAGGTATGGTAGTCTTCATTCTTGTCTAAGTTTAATTCAAGGAGCCCTATCAAAAGACGATTTCAAGTTTTAAAAATCCCCCAAACCCCTAGGGTTTTCAATCTATGCACGGGTTCAATTCCAAATGTTTTCAAAAGGATTATATGTTATGAATCATGGTTAATTGATGATTTAATGGTGAATTAAGATGATTTTTCCCGTGAACCCATGTTTTCCCCCAAAATCCTAAGTTGTGATTTCTAATTGGAAATTGATTGATCATGAATGTATGTTGATTTGTTTATGTTTATATTGACTTAGATTATTGAAATTATGTTATTACCCATGCCTAATTGTAGTATTTAAAGGTGTGTGGGTGATTGTGATCCATGGCCTTGAAAGGCAAAGTATGAAGGTTAATGTATGATTGTGATGTGAAATATATGCATGTGAGTTCAATTAAAGTATAATGATCGTGTTTAGAATATAATTGTGTTATTATTGAAAATATGTTCTCAATTAACACTCATGAATGATGATGATAGAATGTGAAGGGTTTCTTCTATGTTGATTGTTACATCTTGAATAGGTAGGTATCCTCTTCTTGTGTTATGAATGAGTCTTGACTAAATGAACAAGAATCGGTAGACCTAATGTTGGTAACCGTTGCATGATGAGTTCTATGATCTTTTCTAATGATGTATCTTGGATCGGTAGGCTAATGGCACCCTTCCATGTATGTTAATAATGAACCTTGGGATCGGTAGGCTTATGGCACCTTTCCATAAATGATGTTAATGAACTTTGGGATCGGTAGGCTTATGGCACCCTTCCATGAATGTTAATGATGAACCTTGAATCGGTAGGCTTGTGTCACCCTTTCATGAGGATTCAATTAGCTATCCTAACTAATGTACCTTGAATCGGTAGGCTTATGGCACCCTTTCATGTGTTAATCAAGGTACTTTGGGTCGGTAGGCAAATGGCACCCTCTCATGTGTAATAATGTTAAAGTAATGAAATACTCTATGGGAATGGAGGCTAAGCACCTAGTAGATTTGGTAAGATGGAAACTCTCCCAATGTTTAGGCCGGGTTTCAATGATCATCTTCCTTATCGTGTAACTATGTGCCTTCATATGTCTAGCTAGTGGATCCAGCTAAGCTATATGTTACCGGTCCTACCTTAGGCAAGTAGACCACCTCTTTACGGTGGTGGGGTTTATGACACCTGATTCCATGGTTATCTCTCATGGTCTATGTTGGTTAATGCTTATTCCCATCATGTGAGATACGTACTATAGTTACTTGAGAGGTTCTATGAAGTGTGGGTCGTAGTATGGGATGCCATCCATGCATTGCACGAGTAGGCTTTGAGAGGTTATGGTGTGATTTTCTATGCTCTTATGTTAATGAATGGATGTGCTCAAAAGGAAGATAATGAAGAAGGTTGACTTAAATGCTTAAATGTTATGATGCATGCTTTACTGGGATTGTATTATGAGTTACTTCCTTGTCATGTCTTAGGAAATGTTTATGTCTCTTATGTATGAGTAATGTGTAAAGATGAAAAGGATGAATGGTAAGTTTACTTTTGGTGGCCTTAATGTGGTACTTAGTGTGGATGGTGGTATGGGACGCTAATCATACATTGCAGAAAATATAGCTTGGGGTTACTTGAGGTGAAAGATAAATGTGATGAAATGATTTGTATGATGATTATGTTCTATCTTATGCCTCTTATATTTATGTTCATGAAGTTTTCTCAAAATTGGCATAAAGCTTGATTTTCAAATAAAATGTCTATTTTAAGCATGGTTTTTGCATGGCTATCATACTTAGTACATTAAATGTGCTAACCCATATTTCTCTTATTTTACTACAAGTGTAGGTTCCGGCAAGTGAGTTGATTCTCTCTAGTTCAAAGACTTGGATTGAGTTCTTCCAAGACTAGTGGTATGTCCTCATGGATCCGAGGACAAGTACTTTGATGTTTCATTTCGTTCATGTAATAGACATTTGTTAGACTTCTATTATAAAGGGTCGTGACCCTACTTTTGTTTCAAGATATTGTTCTAGATGGCCATGTGAGACAAATAGACTTCCGTTGTTTTAAATAGTTTTTGATTGTATGGATTTAAAGAAAAAAAATTAATTCCATACTATTTCTATTATCTTATGAAATGACATGTTATGAGGCTTGTATAAGGCTTTTTGAAGTCTTGTACGCCGTGTCACATCTAGGGGATAACCTCGGGTCGTGACGAACATGGTATCAGAGCATAAGGTTTTGGGATTGTTTTTAGGGTTGATGTCTCGCAAGCCACGTCAAGAAGAGTCTTGTTCATGGTTATGAGTCGCAACACATTTATGAATGAGAGGCTATACGACGTTAGGAAGCTACACTTCTTTCATTACTCTTAGAGTCGTGCCTTAGAGTTTAGCTCTATAAGAGTCCTTTTCCAAACCCTTCTCTTGTGTTTATAGGATATGAATACAAGGAGGAACGCAAGAAGAATGGAAGAGGAGAATGTGAATGAGGGAGTTCCTCCCCAAGGTCCTTAAGGTGGACAAGTTCCTCTAGGCAATCAAGTTTCGGTGGATCCCCCGCCTATGTCCAATAAGGAAGTTAGGTCGGCTCTTTCGATGATGGCTCAAGTCTTAACTACTCAAGCCCAAGCTATGAGGGCTCAAGCTACTAGGGCTGTTGAGACTAATGTGAACCCTATTGTGAGCACTATGGCTTCTAGGTTGAGAGACTTTGTGAGGATGAGTCCTCCCATATTTCTTGGTTCCAAGGTGGGAGAGGATCTCCCAAGAGTTTGTGGATGAGGTGTATAAGGTAGTCAATGCTATGGGGGTGACTTCTATAGAAAAAGCGGAACTAGTCGCTTATCAATTGAAGGATGTTGCCCAAATTTGGTTTACTCAATGGAAGAGCAATAGGCCTATAGGCGCGGGTCCCATAGATTAGGAGTTGTTTAAGAAAGCATTCCTTTATAGGTACTTTCCCAGTGAGAACAGGGAGGTTAAGGTGAGGAGTTTATCAATCTTAGGCAAGGTAAGATGAATGTTCAAGAGTATTCTTTGAAATTTACCCAATTGTCAAAGTATGCCCCATCTTTGGTGTCAAACCCTAGGGATGAGATGAGTAGATTTGTTACGAGTGTATCCGACCTAGTTAAGGAAGAGTGTCGTACAGTAATGCTCCATGATGACATGAACATTTCTTGGCTTATGGTGTATGCTCAATCTATTGTGGAGTCCAAACTTAAGAGGAAAAATAGGGAGTTGAAGAGAGTTAGACCCAATGAGAAAGGTCAACGAAGCTTCAAAAAGAGAGCTCCAAACCAAGATTTGTCAAGCACTCCTAAGGTTAACCAAGAGAAAGGTGGTGGACCTCCATTTTCTAAACCTACTTGCACCATTTGTGGGAAGAGGCACTATGGGAAGTGCCTAGCCGATACTAATGGGTGTTATGGTTGTGGAAAGAATGATCACCAAGTTAAAGATAGCCCTACTCTTGCGGCCAAGGGAATAGAGGCCAAACAAGCTTCTCTTAATGAACCGGATCCCAATGCTCCAAAGAAAAACTATTTCTATGTACTTCAAGCTAAAGAGGGCAAAGGAGCTTCTCTGGATGAAGGCACCGGTATGTGATAGTTCCTTATGGTTGTGAATGTCTTGTTAAGGTCCCTATGTTGTTTTCATGTTAGCCTTAGTATGGGTTTACCCCTAAGGGGGAGATGGTATGTTGAATAGTAAGGTTGTTGAAAGTTCCGATATCCTTATCTCTTTCCTTATATTCCTATTATTCAAGCTTGAGACCAAGAGTTCCTTGTAGCTTGTTTCATGTTTTGGAGTCGTGAGTGATTATGTGTTCCCAAGGTCTCCTTATGTTATGCATGTTCTTGATGAATTTATGTTTAAATGAGAAAATGAGTTTTCATGAATTATGTCTCTCATGTGTTGTGCATTTAGTATGAGTTGCCTATATGCTTCATGAGGTGAATTGTTGAACATGCCTAAATATGCTTTTGAGATTGATTGCATAATGTGCCTAATGATGTTATGATGACCATGATTTGACTTGAAGAAGGTAATTCCTCCAATTAAATGATAAATGTTGAAGTTTTCATGCATAATGAGTTTGTGGATGTAGTTCCTACTTGCTTGTGTTGCATTGAGCATGTTTGAAATGGAGTTGATGTTTCCTCCTAGTTTTGTGCATTGATTATGATGTTGCATGCTTGATGGGCTGCTAGTCTTGAGTCTTATTCCCCTTAATTATTTAAAGTGTCATTCGAGGACGAATGTTCCTAATGGGTAGAAAATGAAACAATTCGGAAAACGAATAGGTAAAACTAGAGCCTAACTAGTGTGTGTTTGATTTTGATTTGGGGTTTGAAGTTGTAAAGTGATGTCTCGAGATTTGGTTGAGGGGCTTAGGGGTTTAACATCAAGGTATAACTCCCCAAGGACCAACCAAGGAGTCCTTGAGGAGGACCCTAAAGCCTAACCCCCAAGACCCCAAGAAACCAAAAATTTGCCAAAATATAGTGACCTACGGATGGCCATCTACGGCCAGTAGATGGACCCACGCCCCGTAGGTGGGGGTCGTGAAGTAGGCTCCAATTTGACAAGTTCCAGCCACCACCTACGGACCTACAGGACGGGGTGTCAATGCACCCACGGTCAGTAGGTCCATGGGGCATGGATTGCACCTGCAATCTGTCCAATTCGGCCAATTGTAGGGGTGGTTTGGTAAATTCCTTTTTAAGTTAGTTTAGTTGGGGGACGGTTATTATTGATTTATTAATGTATTTTAAGGCTTTTAAAGATATTAAAACTCCCTTTCCAATTCATTATTTCAAAACACAAAATAGAAACCTCCTACCCTCTCCAAATATTCTATCTCTAGAAACCACCATTGGAGAAGAAGGATTCAAGCTCTCAAGCTCAAGATCTCACCTTTTTAAATCGATTTTCCTGGAGTTTCTTCCCTAAAGGTATGGTAGTCTTCATCCTTGTCTAAGTTTCATTCAAGGAGCCCTATCAAAAGACGATTTCAAGTTTCCAAAATCCCCTAAAAACCTAGGGTTTTCAATGCATGGGTTCAATTCCAAACGTTTTCAAAAGGCTTATATGTTATTAATCATGGTTTAATTGAAGATTGAATGGTGAATTAAGATGATTTTTCCCTTGAACCCATGTTTTCCCCCAAAATCCTAAGCTGTGATTGGGAATTCATTGATCATAAAAGTATGTTGAATTGTTTATGTTTATATTGACTTAGATTATTGAAATTATGTTATTAATCATGCCTAATTGTAGTATTTTAAGGTGTGTGGGTGATTGTGATCTATGGCCTTGGAAGGCAAAGTATGAAGGTTAATGTATGAATGTGATGTGAAGTATTTGCATATGAGTTCAATGAACGTATAATGATCATGTTTAGAATATAATTGTGTTATTATTGAAAGAATGTTCTCAATTAACACTCATGAATGACGATGATAGAATGTGAATGGTTTCTTCTATTCTGATTGTTACATCTTGATTTGGTAGGTATCCTCTTCTTGTGTTAAGAATGAGTCTTGACTTAATGAACATGAATCAGTAGACCTTATGTTTGTAACCCTTGCATGATGAGTTCTATGACTTATTCTAATGATGTATCTTCGATCGGTAGGCTAATGGCACCCTTCCATGCATATTAATAATGAACGTTGGGATCGGTAGGCTTATGACACCCTTCCATTAATGATGTTAATGAACTTTGGGATCGGTAGGCTTATGGCACCCTTCCATGAATGTTAATGATGAAGTTTGAATCGGTAGGCTTATGGCACTCTTTCATGAGGATTCAATTAGCTATCCTAACTAATGTACCTTGAATCGGTAGGCTTATGGCACCCTTTCATGTTTTAATCAAGGTACTTTGGGTTGGTAGGCCATTGGCACCCTCTCATGTTTAATAATGTTAAAGTAATGAAATACTCTATGTGAATGGAGGCTAAGCACCGAGTGGATTTTGTAAGATGGAAACTCTCCCAATATTTAGGCCGAGTTTCAATGATCATCTTCCTTATCCCATAACTATGTGCCCGCATAGGTCTAGCTAGTGGATCCACCTAAGCTATATGTTACCGGTCCTATCTTAGGCAAGTAGACCACCTCCTTACGGTGTGGGGGTTTATGACACCGGATTCCATGGTTAGATCTCATGGTCTATGTCGATTAATGCTTATTCCAATCATGTGAGATACAAACTATAGTTACTTGAGAGGTTCTATGAAGTGTGGGTGGTAGTTTGGGATTCCATCCATGCATTGCACGAGTAGTCTTTGAGAGGCTATGGTGTGATTCTCTAATCTCATATGTTAATTAATAGATATGCTCAAAAGGAAGCTAATGAAGACGATTGACTTAAATGCTTAAATGTTATGATGCATGCTTAACTGAGATTGTATTATGACTTACTTCCTTGTCATGTCCTATGAAATGTTTATGTCTCTTATATATGAGTAATGTGTAAAGATGAAAAGAATGAATGGTAAATTAACTTTTGGTGGCCTTAATGTGGTACTTAGTATGGATGGTGGTTTGGGACGCTATTCATACATTGCACAAAGTATAGCTTGGGGTTACTTGAGGTGAAAGCTAAATGTGATTAAATAACTTGTATGATGATTATGTTGTATCTTATGCCTCTTATACTTATGTTCATGAAGTTTTCTCAAAATTGGCATAAATCATAATTTTCAAATAAAATGTCTGTTTTAAGCATAACTATCATTATAAGGCTTTTGAGCTTCTAATGCTTATAATATGTGCATTAGGAGTTTAATTTATGAACTAGAATATACTAGAACTTGTTATCAAGAATTAAAATTAAACTCCTACTGCACAGATTATAAAAGATGGGCCATGCCTTGGTAGAGAACAAGAACTTGCTTTTATAGTTGAGGTTAGTAGGTAGGAGATTCTTCAAGTTGTGAATGAAATGCAAAAGGATAAAGCACCACGGATGGATGGCTACCCAATAGAATTTTATACTAAAAATTGGGATATAGTAAAGGAGGACTTGTATGTAGCTGTTCAACAATTATTTAGTTCTGGGGTCATGATGAAAGCTTGGAACCACACAACTGTCACATTAATACCTAAGGTTCCATCTCCTACCCAGGTGACAGACTTTAGACCTATTGCTTGTTGTTCCACATTGTATAAAATTGTTGCAAAAGTGCTTACTAGGAGACTGAAAAGTGTGGTGAATAGTCTTGTGGGTGAATCACTATCAACATTTATTGAAGGAAGGCATATTACTGATAATATACTTCTAATCCATGAGTTGTTTAAAGGGTATACTAGAAAGTGGATATCACCTAGATGTGTTCTTAAGGTGGATCTTAGGAAAGCAAATGATACTTTAGAATGGCCTTTTCTAAAAGCTATGCTGGTCAATCTTGGATTTCCTTATAAGTTCATAGAATGGGTGATGGAGTGTGTTTCCACTATCAGTTATTCATTACAGATCAATGGGGGGGGGGGGGGGCGGACTAATCCTTTCAAGGCAAAAAGAGTATTGAGTCAAGGGGATACCATGTTGCCATATCTCTTTGTGCTATCTATGGAGTACCTTAATAGAGAGATGAAACTATTGGGTAGAAACAGGGATTTCAACTTCCATCCAAGATGTGGCAGATTGGGAGTGGTGTACATGTGTTTTGCTGATGATCTCTTAATGTTTTGCAGGGCAGACATTATCTCTATTACATTACTGAAAAAGACTCTTCAGAACTTCTCTGATGTATTAGGGTTGCAGGCTAATGAAACCAAGAGTTCCATTTATATTGTTGGAGTACCACAGGAGGTCAAGAATGATATGCTCACATTGCTTGGGTTTGATGAAGGTACCCTCCCCTTCAAGTATTTGGGAGTCTCTTTGTCAACAAAGAAATTGACTATACAACAGTGTTTGCCACTAGTGGAGAAGATTACAGCAAAAGTGAGATATTGGTCAGCTAAACTAATCTCATACGCTGGTAGGCTGCAGTTAATATAATCTGTACTGTTTGGTATGCAAAGCTATTGGGCTCAGATTTTTGTCGTGCCAAAGAGAGTAATAAAAATGATTGAAGCTACTTGTAGAACTTTTCTATGGACTGGGAAAGGGGAGATGTCAAGGAAAGCACTAGTAGCATGGGACAAGGTGGGTCAACCAGGGGCTGTCGAAGGTCTTAATATAATCGCATGTAGTACTTAGAACAAGGTAGCCATACTCAAACAATTGTGGGCTATATCTATGAAAAAAGACTCTCTATGGATAAAGTGGATTCACTATTATTATATAAAAAATAGAGACCTGGAAATTATGGATACCCCCAAGAATGCAGCTTGGGTGGTAAGGAAAATAATAGACAATCGAGAAGTATTGATCAATTCAACTAGTGCTGCTGGGGTACTTATACAGGAAATAAAAAAGCTAGAAAAAACAAGGTAAATTTTAGATCAAGGCAGCTTATCACTATTTGCAGCAGCAACACCCTAGAGTTCCTTGGAAAAGCTTAACCTTGCACCAGCATATCCATCCAAGACACAGATTTCATCTTTGGCTAGCAGTGCAACAAAGATTGTCCACTGTGGATCGATTGCAAAAAATTGGTATCCAAGTTCCTATCGAATGTGCCTTCTGTTCTCAAGAGGAGGAGACATTCACTCACCTTTTCTTCTCATGTTCCTATAGCTACTAGGTATGGACTAGATTACTTCATTGGTTGCACCAACCTCGAAATATTGGCTCATGGCACCAAGAGCTGGAGTGGATTTGTCACGAGGCAAAGTAGAAAAATAGCATGGTTGAGATTGTGTGATGCACCTTTGCAATGATGGTTTACTACATATGGAGGGATAGTAATATCAAGAGATTTCAACATGGATGACTGCATACAACGTAGACATGCCGAGAGATAGTAATGCATATACGCATCCAAGGGAGGAACAATGCTGGATGGCATGATTGATTACTGCAGTTAAATTGTTTTCCCTAGATATTGTATAGATTCTTATATTAGCTAGATGTGTAGGTGATTTTCTTGGTTGTTTTGTTTAGTTTAGAGGTAGTTGGTCTGCATCTACCTGGTTATGTAATGATTCAATTTTGATTAATAAAATGGGTTGTTAATCAAAAAAAAAAAAATTAAACTAAAGATATGGTTCCCAAACATCAGAATTTAAACAAGTAATTTACTATCGCATACAAGTGTGTTTATTGTGCAAAATTGACGAACATGTTAGTCTACTAAAGTCTCTCAGCCAAATCAGAAGTATTTCACCCTAAGTCCTTCCAACATGTGGGTGTCGAATTAAAGTACTTATCAATATCATATGTTATCTCTATCTCAAGCTATTAGATGGGGGTTGATAGCTTCAAATCCATGTTAATAATTTTTTTTCTAATCTTAAATTTTTTCATAACCCAAAAATGGATGTGATGACACTTGTATATCCCCACCAAGATAAGTCCGCCTCAACCCAACGAAATGAAAGAAAACAGAATTACAGTAAAAAGAAGAACAAGATAAAGAAGAAAACTTATTATTCTATTTAAACCCCCAAAATTAGGTTGTCACGTGTACAAGCAACTAAATACATAAGTGCGGAATTAATAAATAAATAAAAGTCTCATTCTTTGTTTCTCAAATAGAACAATGTGTAAGAAGAAAAAAGAGGGTCCGCCGAAAAACAAGCTGCTACCTCTTCAAGTCCTTGACAAGCCTCGAGATTAAGAGAAGAAGAAAGAGGTCACACGTGTCTGGGCTCGGAACCTACACAAGTGAAGAAGCACGGGGTGAGTACCAATAACACGGTACCCAACAAACAGCCTACTAAACAAAGCAACTAGCTAGAAAATGGATACCCCTTACACTCAAACCGAACGTCCTCAAACTACAACATACAAAAAAATCAGCACAACCTAGCAATTCTACAATACACAACTCACAACCTAATATTCACAGTTCAAATCTTCGCAATTCAACAATAAAACAATTCAAATAAGTCAATCTCAATGTCAAGTAGTTTAGTTGTACGAAACAAGTACATCAATCACATTTAGCAAACAAGTCACGCATAGACAACAAAAGCATCAAATCACAATGACCAAACTCTCGCCGGAACACTTTCCCATCAGCAAAATATCACTAGACGGAACCATTTTCCATCGGCTTTATATCAAATCACAAGCCACAACTATTTCCCATCAGCACAATATCACTAGCCGGGACCATTACCCATCTGCTTTATATTAAATCACTAGTTGGAACCATTTCCCATCGGCTTTATAATAAATCACTAGCCGGAACCATTTCCCATCGGCTTTATATCAAATCACTAGTCAAAACTATTTCCCATCGGCTTTATAAATAATTGCCGGATATGACCTCGGCATCATAACACTTGCCCGCAAAGACCTCGGCATAATAACACTCGCCAACAAAGACCTCGGCATAATAACTCTTGCCAACAATGACCTCAACATCACAATCATCACATGACTCATCTCGGTGTTCAACGATCAAAGCACACAAGCAATATCACACCACATAGAGGAGACAACAATTTACACAATTCAAGTCCACATTTATGCTTTCAAGTATTTCATCGATCAATCAATAAGGGTTACATTAACGCAACTCACAATATCATGTTCAACATATAGCCATTTTCATTAAAACCCATTTTATTCATATAGATGTAACAAGTGGACAATTTAACCCTTCACCTCATCCTCATTAACCCCAACACACGAGCAACGAAGGAAACAGACGAATTCAACTAGATTACAAGGTTTAGGAAGCCACTTGCCTTAAATTAATAAACAATCACTCCAAGAGTTGAGTTTTTCCCTTCTGAACCACTTCCATATCCACACAATCTAAAATAATCAAGTATTCACAATCATCCATTGGAAATAACACTTCCCAAAACAATTATGTAAAGAAAATGGTAAAAAAAACTCAAAACCTAATATCAAAATAGAGGTTTGAATCCGGAAAAAAATACTTGAAAATGATGTTAAAGACTTTAGTAACTCATTAGTGAAAAGTCATTTCGAAAAAAAGGATCAAAACTACTTTAAAATCACCATTTTATTAAATTCGTGGGTTCTTGAAAAACCTTGCCATTAACCCATCAAAATCCTAAAATTTGATGTTATAACTTATGATTAATCAATGGAAAATGAAGGTTTAGGATTAAGAACACTTACCCAAGTAATCTAGCATAGAAAATCCTTTTGAAATTCGCCACCAAGAGTAACCCAAGTAGAAAAATGGTGAAATTGGGCTAAAACCCTGAAATGAGCAGCAAAACCCCTCTCTAATGTCGCATAAGCAACAAGGGGTTCCCAAAAGCGAACTCTACCATACACACGAGTGTCGCTTCAGAGAAGCCTCCTTCTGAAAAGTGATGGTCGCTTAAGCAACAGGCCTACCGCTTAAGCAAAGGTCTCTTAAGCGACTGTCCTTCACAAAAGCAAGGCCTGCAGACACCATCAACTTAAGCAAATTTCAAAGACATCGAAAGGACCCTTGGGATTCATTCGGATCCTCGGTACACACAAACAACATATGCAAATCAATTATAATCGACGTTTCGGACTCAATGAAACTGTCAAAACATTAATCTGAGGTCTTCTTGACCCGAGATCCATGAAAACAACAAGAAACTAACTTACTCCTAAAAAGGGTAAAGTAAGCTCGAGACGACTCAAAAATGAACCAAGACATCACTTAGGCCTAAAAAAGCATCACCCAAACCCAATGAAACTCTTGTAATCCCAATTCGAGCATCTAAACCCGAATGCTAACCAAAGTCAACCCAAATGTTAAAATTTCCATAATTTCAAAACTTCGGACCTGAAATCCTCAAAGATACTCGAAATCTAAAATCAAAAACTGTCACGGATCAGATTCCCCATTTTGGGACTGATTGAATGAATGGAATTCCATTCCTACACTTGAAACTCCAAAAGACCCTAAAACCACTTTCTTAACAACTTAGCCTTTAAAACTCACAAACTTACCAAATTCTCAACTTTTAATTCAAAGTTCAAAATCAACCTTACAAACTCAATCAAGATGACTCGAGGTTGATAACAGGAGGGGAAAATAGTGAATTCATGAAACTTTCCAAAAATGAACGATTCGGTTATTAGATTATCCCCTACTAAAAACCATGTTCGTCCTCGAACATAAAGGAAAAAAAAGTACATGAAGCTTTGAAAAGTTGAGGATATTTGGCACGCATATCAGACTCTATTTTCAAGTAGCCTCACAAACTGAATGATGCTTCAACTGCACCTTTACTGAAGTGATCTCCTTGGTGCTAAGCTTTCGGACCTGCCTATCAAAAATGGCTATAGGCTCCTACCCAAAGGATAATTTTGGACCTAAATCAACTAAATCAAGGGAAAGTACATGGGACTCATCCGACACGTACTGTGAAGCATGGAGACATGAAATATAGGATGCACAACTGACAAACTAGGTGACAAGGCCAAATTATAGGCCTCTTCTCCCATACGACTCAGAATCTCAAAGGGTCCAATGAATCAAGGTCTAAGCTTACCTTTCTTTCAAAAACTCATCACACCTTTCATGGGTGACACTAGAAGCCAATTATTATCATCCTCCAAGAATACTAGGGCTCAGACTCTCCGATCTTCATAATTCTACTGTCAACTCTAGGTTTTCAACAGTCTACCTGAATCATACGAACCTATTACAAACCATCTCTAAGAAATGTGTATCCAATATGTCAATCTCAGCTGAATCAAACCATTCGATCAGAGATCTACATTGTCTATTATACAATGCCTCAAAGGGGGTCATCTTAATATTGGAATGATAACTACTAGGAAAGTTGTTCTTATGGAAAATGTTGATCCCATCCAGCACCAAAATCAATCACACAAGATCGATGTCTGTCCTCTTACACATGATTCGTCTAGTCGGGCTGACTATCTCTCCGAGGATGGAAGGTTATACTCATATATAACAGAGTACCCAAACCATGCTACAATGCCTTCCAGAAATGGAAAGTTAATGGGGAACCTAGATTGGAGACAATAGAAATTGGGAACCGATGTAGTCTCACAATATGACTGATATAAAGCTCGGCTAAATTCGCCGTTGTATACTTCAGCTGAAGTGGGATGAAAAGGGCAGACTTGGTCAACCTATCAAAAAACACCCAAATGGAATCATAACCACCCACAGTGGTAAGTAATCCCACAACAAAGTCAATAATGATCTGCTCCCACTTCCAAGTAGGAATACACATCCTCTTAGATATACCTCCAGAATGCTAGTGCTCACACTTGACTTGTTGGCAAGTCAAACACCTCGAAAAAAATCTACAATAACTCTCTTCATACTGCACCACCAATAGTGCTGGCTCGAGTCATGATACATAGTCGTCGCACATGGATGGATGGAATATTAGGTACAATGGGCCTCTTCAAGAATCAGTCAAATCAACTTGCCTACCTTGGATACACAAATAATTCCTCCAATTTACAAGACACCATTAGAATCAAGGACAACCTCTTTTGCTTCCTCTCTCATCACCTTGTCTCGAATGAGACATTCTTTCTCATCATCTAATGGATATTTACGAATTTGCTCAACTAAGGAAGAAATATCCTTGGTGAAAGCAATCAAACCACCCGTCTCCTTAGAAATCTACAAACGAATGAGACTGTTGGCTAATCTCTGAACATCTCTAGCCAATGGTCTCTCCTCTACACTAATAGCGGCAAGACTCCCCATGATATAAGTCTTCCTACTTAAAGCATCGGCCACCACGTTAGTCTTTCCTAGATTATACAATATAGTGATGTCATAGTCCTTTATTAGCTCAAGCCATCTACGTTTCCTCAAATTCAGATCCCGCAGATTGAAAATGTACAGAAGACTCTGATGATCTGTGTAAACCTTACAATAAACTCCATATTGATAATGTCTCTATAGCTTAAGCAAAAATACTACGGCTGCCAATTCTAAATCATGGGTAGGATAGTTCCTCTCTTGGGTCTTCAACTGCCTAGAAACATAGGTAATCACCGTACCCTTCTGTATTAGAACACCACCTAACCCGACTCTAGAAGCATCACAATAAACACCGAAGTGCACACCCTCTTCGGGTAAGGTCAAAATAGGAATTGAAGTTAACAAGTTCTTGAGATTTTTAAAACTCTCCTCACACTCTGTCTAGTCAATGTAGTCAAAGGAGATTCAATGATAGAGAAACTCTAAAAAAAACCATGGGTAATACCCTGTAAGTCCCACAAAACTCTTGATCTCGATAACCGACATAGATCTGGTCCAACCGCTCACTGTTGTAATCTTGGCTGGATCAACTTGAATGCCCTCCTTGGACACCACATGTCACAAAGATGCCATAGAATCAAGCCAAAACTGACACTTTGAGAACTTGGCAGACAACTTCTCTTCCCTCAATCTCTGGAGCACAATCCTCAAATGTCGATCATGGTCCTCTTCAGTCTTGGAGTACACCAAGATTTCATTAATGAACACTATTAGAAAGGAATCTTCCAAATAAGGTGGGAACACCTCTTTCATCAACTATATGAACTTTGTAAGGGAGTTAGTCAAACCGAAAGACATAACTAGAAACTCATAATGCCCATAATGAGTCATAAAGTTGTCTTAGGGATATCTGATGCCCTAATCTTCAACTGATGATAATCGGACCTCAAGTCAATCTTAGAAAATAAATATTCACCCTAAAGCTGATGAAAGAAATAATTAATACAAGGAAGAGGATACTTGCTCTTCATTGTCACTTTGTTGAACTATCACTAATCAATACACATCCTCGGAGATCCATGTTTCTTCCTCACAAACAACACAGGAGCACCTTCACTGAGAAAAACTAGAGTGAATGAACCCCTTACTCAACAAATCCTACAACTGATCCTTAAATTCCTTCAACTCGGTTGGAGCCATAGCATAAGAAGGAATAGAGATGGGCTTGGTGCCTATCTCGAAGTCAATAGCAAATTCAATATCCATATACGACAGAAAACCTAGAAGATTAGTATGAAACACATCTTTAAGCTCTCGAACCACGGGCATGGAATCCGTGCTTGGTGACTCTACACTAGAATCCCAAATGAAAACCAAGTAGGACAAACACCCTCTATCAAACAATCTCTGAGCTCTAATGAAAGAGATAACTTTGCTAGTGTACGAACCACTAGCACCTATCCACTCAACCCTCGGGACACCTGCCATCTTTAAGGGAACGGTCTTAGCATAACAATCAAGCATAGCATGATGCTGAGAAAGCCAATCCATACCCAAGATAATGTCAAAGTCTACAATCCATAAAATGATCAGGTCTACCCAAGTTTCATTCCCCCACCATAGAAACAATACCGGATCGATGCACTCAATCCACCACTAAGGATTCACCCACAGGTGTAAAAACATGAATAGGCACAAGCATGCAAGCTGACATCATATCAAACCCAATATAAAAATAGTTAGACACATATGAGAAAGTACATCTCAGATCAAACAATATACATATAGGTCGATGGCAAACTGGGACGATACATGTGATCACAACATCAGAAATCTTAGCCTCAGGCCTGCCTTGAAAATCATAACACTGGATATCTCACCACCTGTAGCCTGAGTAGAACCTCTACCTCCACCCTGCGGAGTTGGAACACCCCTACCCGTAGTCCTACAACCTATATCGGTCTAAGATATACCGCAGCTCCTGGCCAGATGCATTGAATCCCTAGCTGGAGCAACTAAATATGAACTGTGAGGTCCTAATTAAGTATGTACAAGACATTGTCGCATCATATGACCTGGATCCTACAAGTGTAGCAAGATTGCAGAACAGATAACTACTCATGTGAACCCGATGAACTACCATGGACACCTCGACCAGAACCATAAAAACCTCGGGCTAACAGCCCACTCTAAACTGCAGGAATAGAAGCATGAACCGGCCCACGGTGCTAGAATGAATCTCTACCCTTTTGCGGACCTCTGCCTCCATATGAGGCACCGAAAAATTGACCAAAAGAACTGGTCATCTTGGGCTCCCAAAACTCCTCTGAGACCATCAATTTTGCCTCATTGGTGGTGCTCACAATGGACCGGAAGAAATCCCCCTCTCTAGTTTCCCTGAACATAGAAGATCTGACAAACAAAGTCAACCCTCTCACAAACCAGCAAACTTTCTCAGCCTCATCTGGAAAAAAAGTCAAAGCATGCCTAGAGAGCTTGCAGAAACTTGACTTACACTCGGTCACAGAGAGACTACCCTAAACCAAGCTCTAAAATCTCAGACAAGTCTCCTCTCTCATGCTCCAAGGAATAAAGCGGACCTAGAAAGCACTAGAAAATACATCGCACTCTTCCCAAGGAGATCAAACTAGTCTAGACCTCAATAAAGTCCTCCACCACTCTTTAGCGCGACAACAAAGCTGAAGTGAAACAAATTGGACACCACAAGCATCCACCATGCCCACTGTCACAAGCATCTCATGACACAAAGTCAAAAACTAATGAACGTCCTCGCTCTTACTACCCTGAAACTGAGGTGGTATCATCTTCTAAAATATCTCATAGCACTGCCGATGAGACGCTATCAAGATAACCTCAGGAGCAATTTGTGCACCAATAGCCGGTGCAGGAACCACTAGTGCTGGCCCACCTGAACATGAACACCTAGAGCCTGCTACTCATCTGGGTCTACGTCCCAGGAGAAAGGTTCTTTAACACACCAAGAATCTTCAACAAGGTCTCATGAAACAACGGAAATCCAAACTCAAGAAGAACCTGGTCCTCATAAACCTTAATATATGGCTTAGGAGAAGCCTCTCTAACCCTGCCTTTGGCTGGTGCCAGTCCACACGCACGACATATACCTGGTGCTACTCTACGAGCAACGCCTCTAGCTCAAGCCCTACCTTTACCTGATAGAACGTCTCATCTACGCCTCATCCGATTCTAAGTGTAAACACTCGTTATCTAGTATAAAACCCAACAAAGAGTTGGGGTAGAACCCACAGGGAGCGGTATGTGTTTAAATTCAGTTATGAAGTTATGAAGTGGTCTAAATGGTTATAGGAATAGAAATTATTGAAAACATTACGAACAAATCTAAAATGGTGACAATGAATGTCAGATGGGGGGTTTGGATTGTCAATTAATAGTTGAATCAAGTGCGAAAATAGGGGAAACAACAATATTAACAAGAATTCTCGAGATATGATCGTTTATAAGCTAATTACGCTTTATGGTAATTGAAATTTAACGATAATATGCTAAAATATTGTGGGTAGGCCTGACTTTAAGTGCAATAGCTTTCTCTCGAACAATTATTACGGTTCAAGCGATTTCTCTCAAACATTGACAAGCTTAATAAGATAAACAACCCACAACCTTAATACATCCACTCTCTCAAGCTAGATGGGTAAAATTGAGTTTGGGATTCACTCCCTCGAGCTAAACCCATATCAACCCAATACCTAAAAACTATTAATCAAAAGCTTTGGTTCCAAAACTTCTCTCTTTAACAAGCCAAGAACTCAAAATTTGAATTGCATTTGCAACTACAATTCATAGATTAAAACACAGCTAATGATTAAACCCACATTAAAACAACAATTTCATCATTAAACAACAATAAACATAAGATAATTAGATAAATAAACACATGATCACACCCTAAGAATTGGGGTTTTAGTTACACATCATAAAAATAGAGAAACGATTACCAAATACATTAGCCATGATCTTGGTAAAGGTTTCCAAGTCTTTACAATGGCCTAAAACTAGTATATTCAAAGACACACTTGCAAATCTTCAAGTTTGAGCCTCAAAAGCTTCAAAGTCTACAATGGAACTCAAAAACTAAGAGAAAACTCTAACTCTGCAGCTTGGGGGATCAAAAACACTCTTGAATTCTAAAAATGATAATGAAATTTCATTTTAAATTTCAGTTTATAGTTGCCCAATTATTGGCCAAAAAAGCCATTGGGCGAGATATGTCGGGCATCGCCGAACAGGTCTGCGATCCACCGTTTGCTCCAATACATCATCGGTTTGCATTGGCAATTTATCCTCAGGGTTCTGTGACTTTAGGAGATCAAGGTTACCATCGCAGAATTGTTCGGCGATTCGCCGACTTTCTATTTCTGTGGCCAAGTTGGTTCTTCCCCAAGGCTGGCACGCGGGAACTTTGGGCGAGCTACAGAGTCACTCGGCGGTTCACCGAGTGGTCTTGGCGATCACCAGGATCGCTTTTCTTAACTTCTTCAGCTTGGTTTCTCCTTTTTGCCCGATGGTGTCTTTGCCTTGTTCCTTAGCCTACATACCTGAAAATCAATGCTTTAACATCAGTTTATAGCATAAATTAGGCATTTGAGGACACTAAAACCATCAAAACAAAGGCCTAAATGAGTACAAATCTTGGACTCATCAACACTCCCAACTTAATCTTTTGCTTGTCATCAAGTAAAACTCAAGATCAATCGGCTCAACAAGAATGTCTACAAACAGTATTGCTTAGGAATCAACATGAATGCACACAAAAGGTTCAAACTACACATACAATGCTCAATTGTGCACTCAAAGATTTATATTTTGACTCACCATTATCAAGGATACTCAAGCTCACAATACTTGCTTCAAATGCAAGTTCAAGTTCAACAAAGGTACTCAAATGCCCTCACAACAAAGATGATTCCACATTCATACAAAATTCTTCAAAAATTTAAAGTCCCAGAATCACATACAACTCTCACACTCAAAAGGATGAACAAATGCATGACTCTACCCATAGGCTTGCCCTTACTTTCCAATCAACATTCGTTTTAGCTCACAAAAGATCACAAAGGTCTTTTTAAGGCTTGTAATAGGGCTGAGTGTAAAGGTATGGTCATTTAGGCTTAGTGGCTTCTACCTTCATGATGTATGGCCTAAAAATCACTTTTTCTTCTGCTCTTTTGCATTCAAACATGTTCATAATCCACCCCATTATTCAACTAAACATGAATCACCGGATACACCATTTTTCACTATTTTCACACACTTTATTTCACAATTTTTGCTATTTTCCTGTCTTTTTATTTTCTTTGTTCTTCATTTTTTTTACATGGAGGGATTCCATCTTTTTCAAAACAATCCAACAAAGGGGGAAGTTTTCACACTTCTTGACTTTCCTTCTCTTTCACCACACCCCTAACATAGGCTTTTGGCCTAAGTTGTCTATTCGAACAAACCAATACTTCATGAAGGTTATAGGTGATGGGATAAAGAGGTCAAAGTTGTTCAAGTTTCTTCCAAGAAAGGGATAGTCTCAAAAGGTGTCCAGCAAGGTTCACACATCTCACAAGGTTGTCCACAAAGAGGTATATTGTCAAATTGGCTCACTCTTCAAAATTCTTGTCTAAGATCATTTCAATTGCTTGCTTCACTTAATCAATCAGACCAACGGGGCAAATTCTAGGTGTCATCAAGCATAATGTTCAAGACAACCTCACCACACAAGGCATTGGTACCATTATCAAACAAGACTCCACACTTTCTAGCTAGCGTGCAATGTTCATCACAAGAGACTCATTCAAGAACCGACTAGTCACAATGAGATGCTAAAGGTTCACATATTTCCAATGTAACATAGTTTGCCTCACCGTAGCCGCACATTCATTTCTTTCAATTAAGAGCACTATTCGAGTCATCGGTAATTACCACAATCGACACTCAAATTTGCACAAAACAGCCACAATCACACACAAAAGATGTGGCAAATTTTTAAAACTTGGTTCAAAACAATTTTCATATAAAAACAATGGGCCGCAATTTCAATAATTACAATCCAACAACCAAGATATATATATATATAAAACACCTCACCCACCAACAAAAAATGCAATTGTCCTCAAATGCAACTAAATACAAAAAACAGTCTAAAAAGTAACAGAGAAGAGGCAACGAGAATCATCCTGCCAAGCTAGGCCTGGGTGAAGTCTGCATATCCACATCTCCCTCTGTCTGGGCATCAGTGCCCGGTGTATCAGCTATCATGACTCCCTCTGCCTGGGCATCAGTGCCCGGGATCTCAGCATCATTGGCTGCACTAAAGCCCACCATGGAAACATCCCTCAAAGAGGCCTGAATAGCTAAATGTACAATGGCACCCTCTAGGACTGCTAGATCATCATAGACTGCCTCCTCATGAACACCAAGATGCTCCTCATCAGTCTCAGCCTCAGAATCTATAGCAACATCATCCGCTTTAACCTCATCTTCAGTGGAAGCCGGAGGCACATCAGAATAAGCCGGAGCATCGGTACTCGGGACGTCAGAGATCTCCACATTCCCAAATAGCGAAGTAAAATCGGTGCACTTCAGATGGTACACATCATTTCTTAGCTTAGTAATGATGGCCTTAAAGGCCTTCATAACATCAGTAGCTCCCTAGCCCTTCTTACACTTCTCCACTCTCACAGTTAGGGGATCTAGAGTCGACTTATAATCCCTCATCTAAGCCCTAAGTGGGGCCAAGGCAGCAGCTATCGCCCTCTCTATCATCCTAGGCATAAACGCCTAATCCTAGGAGGCACGCACATCAATAGATTGGGCTAAATGGCACATCTTGTAGAGCATGGCCTGGGTTATAGGAAGTCGGGATGCAGAAGCAGCAGTAGCATAAGATCTAGGGGGAAGGGGTGCAACATAAGTAGTTAGAGTCTCAGAAGTAGGAGGTGCAGATGTACATGAAGGCCCACTGGCCTGTGTAAGCAGAACTGTGTCTGTAGTTAGCATATCAACATCAACCTCCAGAGATGTGTCCACAACAACTGCCCTCCTCTTGTCAGCCTCGTCCCGATGGTAGTCAGCCTCAATACGCCGGATGCGAATAGAGAGGTGGGTGTCACCTACACATATGTCTTCTCATCTCGAAGGACACGGGCCATTTTGCACAGTTTGGTGATTAACACCGAGAATAGAAATGAAGTTTGTCTCTGCTTGTCCCTCATGGATATCTCCTGCTCAATTAATAGCCTCAGATTTAGCTTCTGGCGTGAAATGATAGACCTTAAACATGCTGCCTTAGGGTGTCTAAGTATGAATTCATTTTGGGATGGCATGACTGTGCTGCTGATGAATCGAAACCAGTATCTAGCAACCATAGTTAGGTCCTTTTTCTCTATTAGTGCTCCTACCTCTATCCACCTCAGCGTGGCATCAGAGATAAGGGGTGCCTGTCAACCCTTTAGGTCCTCCAAGGTCATCTTTTGGACCAAGTTGATGTACTAATGCATAAATTATAAGTGCAACCCAAAACAACATTTATGTCATTACATTCATACTTCACCTTCTTACCCCAGACGATCACAAGATCAACTGATTTGAAGGAATAGGCCTTCTTCTTCCCTTTTGGCACCAAGTCTCCGTAAGCCGAATAGAACTCCTGGACCCAATTTGGAATGTAAGGGCCCAAGATTTAGTGAAAATCTCAAACTTATGGAACTTGAGAGTGTTCCATATCTTTGAATGTATGTCCACTACTCTGTCTGTGTACAATCTTTACTCCTCTAGAATGGTCCTCAAACCCTTGGCCTTTAGTCGATTGAGTGACCGGGAAGGAGGACCCTGTACTGGTTGCTTCGGGACCATAGTCTGTGGTGAAGCTGCAGCTGGAAGAGGAGGAGGGGTTTGAGGTACCAATATCCGAGATGGATCATTCATCGCTTTTGAGCGAAGCTCTGTTCTCCGGGCTTGTAGTAGCTGGTCATCCTCAGACTCAGAGATGAAAGCCTGAGAATCTTGTGAGTCCCTCTCGCAACCTGATGAGGTGAGGTGTGTCTCGTAGACTCCCCCACTGTTGGAGTTGTACTCCAGTGTCTCAGCAATGGTCGCCTTGGCCTTACCTTTGCCTTTCCCTCCCTTTGTAGGGAGTTTTATCGCCTTTTCTCGGGATGCAGTTGCATCCCCATTAATAGTTATTCGTCATGCCTTCTTTCGGGGTGACATATCTCTACCGGTGACTTTGGGTCTAGCTATTCTTCCAAAACAACATAAAAGTTTTAGAAAAATTCAAGAAAAGCTTCAGAAAAAGAATTGCAGAAAGACTCATCAAACCGGTCGGCGAGTCGCTGAATCACTTTGGCGAGCCAGATCGAGCTCGCCGAAAGTTCCAACATAAAAATTTCAAAAATTCAAAGCTTGTCGGCGATGTCCAGGGCCATTCGGCGGATCGCCGACACCAATCGGTGAACTAAAAGTAGCTCGTCAAAAGTTACAGTGTATTTTAGGGAATTAGGGGCATAGAAGGGCGATCAAGAAGTTCATCTGGTGAGTCACCAATTGAACTCAACGAGCTCAGGCGTATCACTGAAAGTTACAGAATCAAACTCAACAATTTAAGGAAATTAAAGGAGATCTAGGGGAACTTAGGCAAACCGTCGAACACTTCGGCGAACTCAACCCAGCTTGCCAAATGGCCCAACGTGCTAGTTTTAACCCTGTACTTCAAAATCAAGCCCTCATCCCTCGAAAACAAAACTAAACACCTACACTATGAAATTCAAACAAGACTCATACTACCCATTCCCTTGGGGTACTCAGACTTCCCCTGATTAGGCCAAAATTGGCTAATTAACTTTTTGCCCTTAAAATGACGTCAACCGCTCCATCATTGGTCAAAATATGACATTTGGCACAGTCCGGGGTTACTCAAACTTCACCCTACTAGACCCAACACATATTTAACACAACCCAACAATTTTGACTTGATTTTAATCAATCAAAGACACGTGAATAAAGATTTACGAACAATTAGGCATGAATTCAATTAATTACGAGCAATCCAACAATTAAACAATGATAAAAACATACTAGCCAATATTCATCAACAACAATTTATCACAAGCAATTGATTTCAACCACAAATTTAGTTCGGGGTTCGGAAAACCAACCTTTATGCCTAAAAAGTAGTTGAAAAGATAGGTGGCAAAGAATTCCACAATTAATTTGAGCAAAGATCCCAAGTAGCTCGAGAATAAACACAAAAGTAAGAGAATCTAATATTGGATGAGGAAGTGCAGGAGTTAAAAAGTAGGAAAGTGAAAGATTTTAACATTTTAAATCGTTTGCCCTTTAAAACCTTTCAATTCGCGCTCCATTCGGCAGAGTAAGTCCTGCCTGCCAAACCACTCGGCGATGCGCCGAGTTGTGATTTGGCTCACTGATTTTTATAGAACTCCCAACAATTTGGGGGTTCAAATGGCGGACAAAGTCGGGCTCACCGACTGAGCTTTTAGCTCACCGAGTTTTATAGAATTCTCCATCAAGTTGGGTGGTTCCAACGGTGGTCCAAGTCGGGCTCGCCGACTGGACTTTTGGCTCACCTAATTGCCACTTTTCAACCTGCACAATCAACACCCGTTGTTCAAAAACATGTAAAACATCAAAAACGTGGGTTGGCTCCCAAGAAGCACCTTATTTAACATCGTGACACAACAAAAATACCAATTTAAGCTTCATTTTAGGGGATGGCCGTTGTGTCACTAGGCAACCCCCCTTTTGTTGTGGATTCAATTTAGTTGAGATTTGACCCATTTGTGTCTCCAGCTGCTTAATAGAGACTGAATGAGAACTCATAGTTTGATTAAGAGTTGAGACATCCTCCTTCATCTCTTTCAACACTTTGCCTGACCCTTCAACCTTATTGAGAATGCTTGCAAGCATGTCTTACATACGAAAGTTCTCCGGGTCAGCTCTTTGCTCTTTAGAATTTTGGCGTTCATGAGGTGGGATGTATATTCCTTCTCACCGTCCCTTTCCTTCCAAGCAGAATTACGATCACACCATTTCCTATCACGATCTCTCCATCCATCATCTCTATTCCAACCCAGATTTCCACCTGGCCTTGGATAGTTGGAACGAAATCCTCCTCCTTGATTTGCAAGGAAGTTCATTTCCTCATTGTATAGCTCTCCACCAACACCCACAATATTTACACTCTTCAACCCACTACCCATCACATTTTTCGACAACAAATCAAGCTGGGTCATCATTTTGGCCATATTTTGGTCTATCTCTTGATCCTTCTCGATCTGTTCTTTCGATATCCTAAAAGTGAGAGGAGACACTTGGTCCTTATGAGTGTACCACACTCTATTTATCTTGGTCATGCCATCAAGGTGTTGAGACGCTACTTCATAGGGCTATTCCATTATACCTCTAGGAACAAGCTGATCATCAACTCCTTTGATCACCGAGTCAAGACTCCTATAGAAGTATTGCAGAAATATGTGGTTTGGTAGTCCGTGAGTTAGATATGGAAGTACCAACTTGTGAAATCGTATCCATGTCTCATGGATTGGTTCACCCTTCAAGCGCTTGAAACTTTGGATATTATCCCTTAACGTCATCATCTTGAACGAGGGAAAGAATCTCATAGGGAATGTTGTGGTAAGTTCATACCAAGAGGTGATAGAGTCCCTCGATAACTCAGCCAACCATTTGGTAGCTTCACCCATCAAGGAGAATGGAAACAACCTGAGACAGACTGATTCTTGTAATATATTCTTGAATGAGAACAGACTACAAACATCCATAAAGATCTGAATATGCTCATGGGGTCTTCGTGAGCTATCCCTTCGTATAATCTTTTCATTTAGAGGAGTTGTAGCATCGTGCTAGTAACATGGAAAACACCATTACCCTCAACAGAAGGTAGACGAATTGCTCCAACACCACCCAAATGCATTGGGTCATTCACATCATTAGGATTCTCAATGTTGTCTTGGGGGACCCACTTGGCTACCATTACTCTCGTTTACGCTCATCTATTCCTTTATTCAAAACAAGCAACACAAACACAAGCCAAAGTAAGTCGATTCAACTACAACCAAAAATATCACAATTCAACTTCAATAATAGAATTCTAAACAACACCACTTCCCGGCAACAGAACTATTTTGATAGAACGTCTCAACTACACCTCATCCAATTCTAGGTGTAAAAGTTCGTTATCTAGTATAAAACCCAACAAAGAGTTGGGGTCGAACCCACAGGGAACGGTACATGTTTAAATTCAGTTTTGAAGTTATAAAGTGGTCTAAATTGTTATAGGAATAGAAATTATCGAAAACAATACAAACAAATCTAAGGGGGTGACAATGAATGTCAGATGGGGGGTTTGGATTGTCAATTTACAGTTGAATCAAGTACAAAAATAGGGGAAACAACAATATTAAGAGGAATTCTCGGAATTTGATCATTTATAAGCTTATTACGCTATATGGGTAATTGAAATTTTACAATAATATGCTGAAATATTATGGGTAGGCTGGACTTTAAGTGCAATAGCTTTCTCTCGAACAACTATTACGGTTCAGGTTATTTCTCTCATGCATCGAAAAGCTTAACAATATCACCAGCCCACAACCTTAATGCATCCACTCTCTCAAGCTAGATGGGTAGAATTGAGTTTAGGATTCACTCTATCGACCTAAACCCATATCAACCCAATACCTACAAATCATTAATCGAAAGCTTTGGTTCCAAAACCTATCTCTCAAGCAAGGCAAGAACTCAAAATTAGAATTGCATTTGCAACTACAATTCATAGATTAAAACATAACTAATGATTAAACCCACATTAAAATAGCAATTTCATCAATAAACAACAATACCCATAAGATAATTAGACAAATAAACACATAATCACAGCCCAAGAATTGGGGTTTTAGCTACACATCATAAAAATAGAGAAACGATTACCAAATACATTAGCCATGATCTTGGTAAAGGTTTCTAAGTCTTTACAATGGCCTAAAACTAGTATATTCAAAGACACACTTGCAAATCTTCAAGTTTGAGCCTCAAAAGCTTCAAAGTCTACAATGGAACTCAAAAACTAAGAGAAAACTCTAACTCTCTATATTGGGAATCCTAATAGATGTAGTTCGTAGTTTTTCGTCCCTTGACCAAGGAGGTTTTCATGATAAATTTGTGTGGTTTATGTCATAATTACAAAGTCTTTTGTTAGTATTACAAGAACCAAGTTTTAGTATAAATTTCTTCAGTTGAGAAGAGTTTATTCTTTGTTACTAAATTTACATAAACTTCTTTTTTGAAAGATCATGAATTTGAATATGGAGAATCTATCATTGAAAAAAATACAAATCAAGTTGAAGTTCTAAGAGGGATTTTACTTTTGTTAGGTGGTTTAAAGACGATATCTTATTAATTATAGATGTTGGATTTTGTCTTTGTTTAAGAATTGATATATAAATGTCATACAACTTGAATATGGTATATCTTTCCTTCATAACCTCAACACCTATCATGGCTGAAATATCAATTTTAGTGGAGGGGCTTAGGCTGGCTATCCTACACAATATACTACCTTTAGAAGTCTCCATAGATTGCCAAGAGATCATCAAATATCTAAAAGATGATCATCCACCATACTCTAATATATTATTTGATTGCAGAGATCTAACCAAGCAGTTCGGGAAGCCTTTGGTGCAACATAACTATCGGGAAGAGAACAAAGTGGGAGATATCCTAGCTAAGGAGGGCACAAATAAAGAAGACTAAGAGGGTGTTTGGATTAACTTAAAAGTTGGTCAAATTTACTTTTAAGTTAGTTTTTGTCTTCTGGAAGCGTTTGGCAAATATAAAAAATAACTTAAAATAAGTCAAAAATGACTTAAAATAAGTTAGGATGTGTTTGGCAAGATAAAAAATGACTTAATATAAGTCAAAAACAAAAAGTAAGTCTCCCCCTACTTTTTATTTTTTGACATAAAAGTCATTTAAGTTTGACTTTTTTATTTTTGACTTGAATCTATTTTTTAAGTCAATCCAAACGGGCTTTAACTTTGTTTTGATATTGGCAGTTGTTTGCAATAAAGTATCTGAAAGGAGACAAAGCTGGAACTCTTTTTGTTAGGCATATAACGCCCAATAGTACTAATAATCTATGTAATCAACCCCAACCCTCCTCCTTTCATGATAGTAGTAGTCATGCTCTTCCACTCTCTTGTAGTAACGCATATTAAATTATAATATACTACTATAGTTTTGTACCAAAAAATTAGTTCTTGTATTAGCAATGAAGTTTTATATGAGTTTAACTATTTAATATATTTTCGGGTGTTTTTCTGTATGAAACAATTAATATTATTCTCTAGTATAAATCTTCGTACAATAACAAATGAAAATGGGATATTTGAAACTCTTTTATAATTGGCTTATCAAATATTGAAATGACCATCAACAACGTAAAACTTGGTCGTTAATTGTATTTTGGTGTTAAAACTATTAACATACCATAAACGAAAGGAGTTTTGATAGTTAAAGTAGTATGTGTACGGCGTGAATATCCGGTCGCTAAAAAAGACATATAACCATACTTTCAACACAATTGAAATCCAGTCAATAAATTTTAACATAACGGCTTTTAAAGATTGTGTTTTTTCTTAATCGTTATTGACATTTTGCAATAGGATGTGGACTTTTAACGGCCAAATATTCCATTGCTAAAGAATTCTTCCTTGTAGTAGTGTTAGTGTATGTATTTACATTATATATTAGATTATAGAGTTATAGTGGTATAAATACGACAAGGGGTGTTGTTATTACGTTGAGAATACAACACATACATACATATAACCATGGTTTTGCTACAAAATTATACCAAGAGAAGAATCAGTACCAACTAGTATGTATTATAAGCGATGCACATTTCGGTTAGAATAATTGGCGAGATATATACCATCATGCAACTGAGCTGCCTCGTAGCTATTTAAAGCCACTGGTGGTGTACTTGGAGTAGTGATAGCTTCTTTTTTAATTAGAGGAATTACCCGATAAACGCGAGGCGAAGTGTAGTAATAGCGGCAGCTCTGTTGTGTCACCCAGAATTTTGTACCGGCACTGGCTTCCAGATTGTCTGCCACTGTGGTGGCAACTCTATTCATCCTTTTTTTACCAAAGTATTTGTCAATTAGAGAAAATCCTTCTGAGCCTATTTTAGCAACATCTCTCTATGCTGCCATTTTGATTCTCTTTTTTCTTTGTTTTTAGGGTTTGGTTGTTGGAAGAGAAAAGATTAAGTGTTTGGTAGTAATGTTTATGAATAAACTTTGTGGTGTTTTATGAAGCAAAGGCCAATGAGGACAATGCCCTTTATATACAAATACAAGGCTAACCAAGATTCTTGGGAGAAAAAATAATAATTGCACATTTGATCCTTCAATATTAGGATAAAGCGTATTAGTTCCCTTAAGAATTTGATTCAAAAAATTTATAACTTGATACTATTTTTTACTTTATTATGTTTCTTGTAATGCTTGAAAATGACAATAAGTTAATTTTAGTTTTTCACGTAACATATAAATTTAAGACCATAAGATTAAAGGAAGTTTTGGTATATTTAACATAACTTTAATTTAGGACCATAAGATTAAAAAGTCTTTTTTATCATCTTAAACTCCATATCAAGTCAAAATAAGTCATTCTTTTTTAAACGGGGAAAGTACTTTTTATTAAGGCATAAGTTGTCCTTGGTAAAAATTTGAGGTCCCCTCCCCAAAACTGAGGACCAAAAGCATATATATGGATTATATTCGTAAGCATTGAACCGGCCATGATTCTGTATAGTGAGACAAGTGTTTGGTCTGTAGTTGAAATTTTTACATTTAATTGGTAACCCTTTAGGTGTACAAAAAATATAATTGGTAACCCTTTAGGTGTACCAAAACTAGATGCTGATAGAAGGATACAACGTTGATGGTCCTCTTCTTTTTTTCGGTATAAATTCCATTTAGCCTTGATACTTATATTGGTTCGAAGCATCTAAGTCTAGTTTACTAAAATGAAACATCTTTAGAATTGGCGGTTTAACAAATTAATTATTACCACTTAAATCTTTATTAATGAAAATATATCAAGATAAAGGTAGATTTGTACGAATCTTTTGGTTCAAGAAATTGGAGGATATCTTTTGGAAATATCTACCAAGATGACTTTCTTATATACTATACAAGTGTCTTGAGATTATTATGAATTTGATCAATAGCCACTACTTTTCTTTTTGAATAATTTTTAAAACTTGGGGTAAATGTATAACTTTACAAAAGTATATTAGAATACCTATAAACACAGTTAAATAATTATTATTTGAACAAAATCAAGACAATTTTTCTGAAAAAGAGCTTTCGACCTTTCTTCTGCAAACCGCCTTTTCATCTTGTCCGACTTTTTCATCTTCTCCAACTGGCTTGTCTTGGAACCATACGCAACTCGAAAATAAGTTTAATCCTTTCCCAAATCTCCCTCCGTACCCTACGCTACTGGTGAAAACTTTTATTTAATCTTCTTCCCCAAGTTCAAAGCTCTCATCTTTGGTAAGTTGAACCTTTTCTAATGGTGTTTTTCGGTAATTTTTAGCCCTATTTGGTTGTTTATTTTATTATGATAGTGTAATGTAGTTTGAATATTTGTGTTATTGACTTCTTTTTCTTGACATCTATTCTTCATGTTCTTGATTCGGATGACGTTTTTGCCCTATTCTATGAATATTTGTTTCCTCTAATGAAGTTTTTATTTGGGTAGAAAATTTTAGCCCTATTTGGTTGCTTAGAATTTTTAAATTTTTTATGTTTATCTCGCCTATTAATTTTGAAATTATTACTGAAGTTTGATCGACTTTAATGGTGTTTCTATCTATTGCATTGTTGATTTATGTTAGAACTGCTATTTATTTTGCATGTTTTATTTGAGCATATTTCTGTTTGTGTTAGTAAACTTATTGTCCACAAATCTATTTTTTATTGTAAATTATAAAGTATGGCTAAGAATAGACATCAAATCACTAAACTAGCTATTGTTGTTTCTTCTTGAATTAAGAAACAAAAGGCTGAAGAAGTTTGAAAACTTCTAAGAAAACAAAATTGTAGTCGAAGAACCCGAGTCTGACTCAGAAACAGAAATAATGGCAGAGATTAACAACTACCAAGATAATAGTGATGATGTTGAGTCTAGTGAAGGGGAAAGTGATAGCGAGGAGTTTAGCAGAGAGACTAGTCGAGATGAGGATGATCCTTTATCATTGCCAATTTATGCAAGAGATATCTATGGTAAGTTGTATGACCTAGCAACGTGGTTAGATGAGGTATGATTGTTTCCAGCAAAGATTTCCATAAGAGCAAGGACGACGGTTTATCATGACTTTAGATAAATTCTGGTTGAACAAAAACATTATAATGTATTTAAGTGTACTTGCTTTGGACACTTGAGACATATTCCAGATTATTTTAAGTTCAAGGGACAGATGGTCCATTATATGTTTTTGCTACGTGTGAAAAATGACATAAAATTGCATGAAATATGATTTTGTATGAATGATAAGTCTGCATGTTTTCGCTTAAAAGAATTTGAATGGATTATGGGGCTGAATTGCTCAGCATACCCCTGTGAATCAAAAATGAACAAAGTCCTTAAAAAGTGTGAATTTTCATTTCAAGGTGACAAGGTGTCACAATCCGAGCCTACACCCTGGACTTGGTCGGCACTCGAGAACCATTGTTGGTCCCCAAGTGATCCCTTGGTGTGACTAATTATTGACATGAGACTCAATATGATATGTGGAAGCCTTAAATAGATGTGAATTTGAATCATTTAAATTAAAGCTTCGCAACACTGTCTTGAAATACTATACTTGAATAAGTTCCAATAAAATCATATGGACAAAAACATTCAAAAAAATATAACTTTGCCTATCTATTAAGCCTCTATTTTTTAAGATAGGTGACGGGACAAGACTCACGACACCTTAATACTACTAAGCAATATATAAAATTGGAGTCCTCCGGAAACAAGGAGTTCTCACCAAAATCTATCAAGAAGTGTGAAGTGATCTCAACGAAGCACATGTTGCGGATCCCAAACACCTGTATATGTATCATAAGAAAAAAATGCAGGTCAAATGACATCAATACATTGAATGTACAAGTATGTAATATGGTTGAATACACTAATAACTGAACTAGAGGACTGAAAGCCACTCAACTAAAACAATATATGAACATGAAGTGAAAACCATTGAAGCATTACAATAAGATATGCAATAAAAGTAATATGAAAATAATATACTTTACTTCATGGGGAGTTTCTCTAACCGACAATAATTACTATGACCCTCAAAATGATACAACGTTTCGCCCACGTTCCAAGGTGTAACACCCCGTATCCAAAAAGGGCATGTAATAGCTTTCTAGGAACTGGAGCAGCTAAGACATGCTGGCCACCCCCGGCCCGTGGAATAGACCATGGACCGTTGGTGTGGTCCGTGGTTGGGATGCCTAGAATTCCAACTTTCTGATCCTTAACGACGGTCCACTAGGACGGTCCGTAGGTCATACAAGACACGCCGGCTGTGACACCCCGTATTCGAAACAGACCAAAAATACAGATTTCGAGAAGTTGCAGGTGCAACTTACGGTCACCATCCACGGACCGTAGGTCAGACCACGGCCCGCGCTGGTGGTCCGTGGTTCACCACTGCAACCCCTCCCCAGTCAAGCTCAGAAAATTGGCTAAGTCCCGACTCACGGACAAACCCACGGTCCGTAGATCAGACCACGGTCCGTGGTCTGTGTCCGTGGATCGAGACTTCCCTCACCCAGCCTCTGACACAAACTACGGTCGACCAGCAC